>MU270490.1:0-120551 GCA_021432625.1 Leptodontidium sp. 2 PMI_412
AAGCTTCGACGACTACGTATGAAAAGAAGTGATACTTGGTGTGAATGATGATTCTATTGTAGAGGGGATTTCTAGGTCTATATAACTACTCTAGCTTATCACGTGTGTATTCGCTTAGGTAGCCGAATTAGGTAAATGTAAGCTCAAACGAGCTCAAACGAGTCTTTACCAAATACAGTTGCTTTCCGGTAGTTTGAGACGCAGAGCCCAGAGCTTCGTACAACTACTGTTTTAGCCTAGGAAAGCCGTGTATCAGAAGCCTTGGATTTCATGGCTGTAACCTGTGGACGTCAGAGCTTTGTATTAGACGTATGTGGCTTGTTTTAAGCTATTTCCGGCTGATTAGGCCTAGAATAGGTTTTGCTGAGTATATAAGCGAGGTAGTTATATTATAATCTTTATAACGTAATCAACTTCTCTAGAAGCTTCGACCACGTAATCGAATACAAGAGTAATTTCCGAGCAGCGTAAGCAGTGGAGATTCCTTCGGCTGTTTTCTAGCGTAGAATCGGCACGAGTTACCGAAGTCAAATCCAACAAGAAATCCCCTTTATAATAGAATTATCATTCACACTAAATCTCTTCTTTTCATAAATAACTCTTAATTAAGCCGAGCTTATTTATAAAGAAGTAAACAAACCGGAGTAAAGTGTTTTACGTAAGGTAATTTCGGTTAAAAAGCTTAGTAAAATAAAAGCTAAGATCCCTAAAACCTCTAATAGATTTGTTTTAAAAATCACATACGTTACCATAAACTCTTTTACTCTTTAAATCCTTAATATATTCGCGCTTAGTAATAATCAATATCCGCTCTACTAAAGTACTCTTCTTAATAATTATAGTATTATATACGTAATTAATAATAAGTCTCTTTTAATCCTAGGCTCTTTTATTTCTTTAAGTTATAAAAATATAATAAAAGCTGTCGTGCAAACATACCTTAAGGCTCCACAGAGGCTAATATTAATTAATTAAAGGTTGCGTAGTAGTATATTAGATTATTGTTATATTATTTACGTATAATGTATTTAAGCTTCTGTCGTACAGGCACGGGCTGATGCTCGGTTAGTTGTGCGCTATACTAGTTCTGGATTCTGCTAGCGTATACCGCTTTTAGGGGAATAACGTGTTCCCCTGATTTCCTTATATATTTTAAAAAAAACAATTAACTACTTTAATTATCTTTACGTTAATCGTAAGGCTTTACTTTACTTTTATACTATAGTTATAAGCCCCGTGACAAAGCTATTAAAGCATTACAAGAGCAACTCTCTCTTCGCTATAGTAGACTTAACTTTAGTCTCCTTTAATAATCAAACGCCGCTTAATTACGACAGGCAAACCTAGACTTTATTGTTACGACCTACGATGCGCCTCGTATTCTAACCGACACGGGCTCGTAGCATCGCTGGCTATGCGACGGCGCTAAGCCTAATAGGGAAGACTAGGTGGCGAGCCTGCGATATATTAACGTAAATGGCACTCGATTACGCTAGGCCCTATTAAGAGGGTCCTTTATATATTTATACTCGGGTCCTCCCTTATAAAGAGCTCTCCTTTCCTCCTTGTCTTTTCTTCTCGATTCTGAGTGTAGCTAGAGGCCTAAATATAAAGCTAGAGTTAACTCGCCGTATTAACCTCTTGCCAGCCGTAACAGGCCTGATCTATATTAGCATCATTTGATTCTTGACGTTTTGATTTATTTAATAAATTAGAGAATAACGATTCAAGGGTATAAGAATTAATATTAGTTCTTAAAGACTATATTATATTAGAACTAATCTATTATAATTATTAGTTAAGTTATTAAGAACTTAAGTTATTATTACCTGTTTAAGCAATTCAAGGTTTTTGGCTTTTAGTTAATCACTTAGCTGTTTTACTTTATTAAGGTATTCTTCTATAGAATTAAACTTAATTAAATAGGTATTAAAGAATTCTCGGCAAATCAATAACTCCGAGTTAAACCCCTTAGGGGAATAGAGGTTTTTAAGTGATTGCCAAGCTTCAAAAGTACGTGTTATATGCTGTATTTACAAAAGAGGGCCATCCTTAATAAGTAATTAAATATTAGAAAGAGCTTTGCCGTTGATTTCATTATTTATTTCATTAGACGCTATTATAGCGTTTAGCGCTTCTTTAGTTAAGAAGACTGTTATATGAAGTGCCTAAATAGAGTAACTAGCTAAGCCGCTAAGCTTAGCTATAGTGATTTTATCGGAAGTCATTCTATTAATTTATTAGTATATTTATACTAAAAATCAGAGATATATGACTTAACTTGAGAGTTGAAGAGATAGTTATTCCGATTGATCTGAAACTTTTAGTATTAATTAATATATATATTAAGTATAAAGTGGTAGCTTTATAAGGCGAAATACCTTCTAGTGTATGAGAACTTTTGAAGTGTTTTGCCGAAGTCACGTTTTTCTTTTGTTTTTAGTACAAGGAGAACTAGTCTAAAAACTTTGAAACTTATAAGGTAGATTTATTAGTATATGAGTTATATTTATTAAGAGTTTTAGGGGTATTTACTAATAAATATTAGGGATATTTAGATTTTTGGATTTAGAGGTTGTGTAGTTAGGCCAGCTAATAAGAGAGCTACGTGTTAAAGGTATAACGTAGGTATGGAGGTATGGAGGTATAGAGCCGTAGGTATGAAGGTATGGAGGTATGGAGGTATGGAGCCGTAGAGCCAAGGGTAGGTGGTTTGTTATACGTTAAAAGGATTAAGAATAAAGGGTATATAAGAGTAGAATTCTAATCGAACCTGTCAATAGAAATCAAGCACAAAGTAAAGTACGTGATAAGAGAGTATAGGGGTATAAAGTAAGCGAAGAAGTTGAAGTTAATTAATTAAATATACGAAGAAGTGCGTAGTAGGGCTCATAGCTTAAAAAGAAGAGATTTGGTATAAATGATGATTCTATTATAAAGGGGATTTCTAAGTCTATATATGTTAGGATAGCCTTAGCTAGGGGGCATTCTCTTACTCTAACAACTCCCAAAGATAGTCGTCTCTCTTAGCCTAATAAAGCTTAGTTTTATACCTTACCTCCTAGTTTCGTACGAGTAATACTTATACGAGCTACGGGGTTTAGTACTTAATATATTTAAAGTAGCTTTCCTTTTTATATAAAAGGGATACACGAAATATACTTAATTAAACTTCACTTATTATATTCTTTATTACCTTAATATTAAGTATCGGACCTTAGTTAAATACTAATACTAATTAGTAATTAAATAATCATAAAACAGTTAAGCAATACTTTTATATAACGACAATCGGAAAGATAAATTAAAGAGGTAAACTAATTAAACCTTATGTCGGCGATTAGTAAAAGAAGACGATTCGTACGATTTAAGGATTCACAGAACGTAAACACGACTTAATAACTTTTATTAACCTTCGTATAAAAAAGAATACGATAATTCTATTACTAAAGGTTACTTACTTATTAGATACGAAAGTATAAGGGGAACCCTTTAACCTTACAAATAACGAGCATTAAACGCTTAAGCGAGTTAATAATTATATTACTTTAGTCCTCGTACGATATTATTAAAAAGAGTTTTGGGACTACAGACTTTGGGAAAAATTTAAGGAAGGCTTTAAAGAATAGACGAAAGATATATTTGCTATTAGATCCCGGGAAGCTATTAAAGATCTTTATATATATCTTTTTAATTATAAAGTATAAGTACGAGAGTAAAGGGGGTTTATTTTATACACTTAAACGTTAGTAGATGTTTTAGAAAAGGAGGAACTATATAAGTAGACAAATTAAAATCGAAGGACTTATGCCTAATAGAAATCTTAAGGGTAAAATAAAAACTAGCAAGGTACTTCGACTTCAACTGTACGAAGCGAATCACTAGCGAGATACGCTATTTCGGATAATTCTAGAGATTCTCTAATTATACGAACTCAAGAGGTAAAAGACTTACTCTTAAAACTAATTTAAATAACTTAGTAATAAGCTTAAACGTTCAAATAATATTCAAGTTCTTTTGTAAGGTGTTGAGTGTCACGGTAGGCAAAGCTTATAGAATTGCGATTTAGAAATGTATTTAGAACTAATCTTTAGCCTTTTAAGAAGTCTAGAGGGGAAGAATATATATAGAGGGAGTGTCCCGTGTAAGGCACTAAAGTATTAGCGTACGAGGATATACGTAGTCGTAATATGTCTTACTATTATTTAGACAAATAAAGTTTATTGTACCCCTGTATTAACACTGGTCCTTAGGCTCCTTGGCTTAAAGGAAACAAGTACGCGTATATATAATAACTATTCCCTTTCCCCGTAATAGCGTCCGTGACATTAAAGATCTTGACTAATCGTTATAATTTAGTATAGGCGTTTTAAAAGGTGGCTACGTGAGAAGCAAGAACTAATTAGGGTACGATACACAATTGTATTACCGTCGGTGGGGCTAAGTGCTTATTAGGTGATCGGGAACTAATAGTTAGGTATAGCTAATTATCGCGATATGCGCATTTAAATTACTATGTTAAGACCGCGACACTATACTGCTATTAGTCCGTTAGACGTCGTCTGATAGCCTTATATATATTAGCGTGAAACTTATTAGAATTTTAACTTAGTATCTAAGGATAGCTTTATAATTAACAGAAGAAGTTTGTTCTTAGTTAAAGGACCTTAGTGTAACTATACTAGATTTCTTATACTCGTAAAATACGTAAATATATATAAAGAGTTAATTCGACTTTAGCTAGGCGGCAAGGAAAGTGTTCCTTAGTAGCGCGTTCGTGGCTAACTAATAAGTAAATACGGTGTAAATAATATAAATAAGTGTTTAGTAATTGCGGCTCCGCGCCCTCGCCGGGGACGTATATATATAGCGCGTCTTAGTTATAATAATAACTCTTCTTTAGTTCCCTTATATTATATAATTACCTTAGTGCCTCTACCTCTCTTAGTAAATTATTTAATTATCCTCGTTTATACTATTATTATTATAAACTTTACTCGTCTTATTAAGAATATTACCTTCAACGACCTAGCGAACTGGCCTTAGCGCGGTTCTTATAGTTAGTGTTTTAAAGTAATAGTAATTAATTTAACTATCTGCTGTATTAACGAAGAAAGTAAAAAGAATTACGATCGTTACTTTACTATAAAAAACGCCTATATTTTAATACGTACTTACTCTTATAGGCTTTTATTAATAATAACGCGTTTTAATTTAACGGAAGTAAACTATATACTAACTATAAAGTAAATAGATTCTACGTGCCCTTTATAAAAATGTCTGTATTATAGAGAACCTTGCCCTAGATTTCTAGATTTAGCTCTAAGACAACTAATAGCTTCCTTCTAATAACTCTATAAATAATATTAACCTTTTAGTCCCTAAAGGTATTTAAAACTTTTCTGCTTAGCTCTTAGAGTATAATATAACCGACTCTTCCTCGCGCGTTACTTTTAAGCCCGACAAGAAGGATCTTAATTAAGTTTCCTTTTTAGAAAGTGCCTTTAAAGTAAGTCTTATTCCCTTAATGATTCGCTTATAGTATATTAACGAAATCTTAGGAATTCCGTAAGTTTTATAAGGGAATAGTGCGCTTAATTAGTAATATAATTAAGTTTAAAAACGCGTATACTATTACTTCCGCCTCTAAGTCTAACTAGATTTTATATAAACTACTAAAGGAACTCGTAATAGAGATTTAAATATACCGCGAAGTTATAATAGTTATAGTAAGTTATCCGTAACCTCCTTGTAGTTAATATATACTAACACTATATTAAGGTGGCATTACTTTTAATAACACGACTAGAGCTATCCTAGGAGATGTTTTGTAATATTTTACTACTTAGTAACGCTTGCGGGTCGGGTTTAATTTGCTTTAGAGTTTTCGAGGGGTTTTTTAATGATTTGTTTTTATAAAGTAAATACCTTATGCCTTAAGTACTTTATAATAGCGTTACGCTACTACTTTATAGTTAGAATAGAACTTTTCTTTACCCTTTATATTATTAATTATATATTATGACACTCTTATTCCTTATAATTCTGTCATGCTTTTTATACTATTACTGAGTCTATACTAGAAGCCTTAATAAAACCCTAGAAAACCTTCGTAGGAAAATATAGGGAAAGAGTGTCTTTATTTATAGGCGGCGGTATTTTCTTAGCCTCCCGACCTTGTATTAAGGTTTATTAGATTTCCTTATAAGTTGCCTAGAGGTTTTGCGCCTCTTTATAACCGGTATTTAACTTTTTAACTTATAGTTTTTATTATATACGTCTAGGGTTTTCTTAGTATTCTTTAAATTTGGGTATATTAAGAGTTAGGTATTATAATCTTCCGGAAAGTCCTTTTATTTAATTAAGTATTACTTAGTTTTACTTCTTTTAATTTACTTATACGTAAAGATGCCTTTGACTTCTTACTCTTATAGGTCGTCTTTATTACTTAGCTTCGAAAGCTCCTTGAGGGGGAAACTCCCTAGTTCGTTATTAACTCGCGCTATATATTCTTTTAGTAATAAGACGTAGAATGTTAAATATAGTCTTTTATATAAGCTTAATAACTTTAGGGTATACGCTGTATTATTTACGTATTTAATAATTTAAAATAGACTAATATATTTTGGCGACAGCTTTTTAGTCTTTAACTGTATATTTTTAGTGTTTAGTATTACTTATTATTTAATTTAGAAGTGCTTCTTTAAGTGTCGAGTATTGTAATATATTTCCCGACTTTATTACGCACGACTCTAGGCTTTCGCAAGTTTAGCCCTTTATTCGTTTAATAACTTTATTTTGTCTCGAGTAGCTAGTATATCTCTTCCCTAAATCTTGTCCTTAGGGTTTTATAGTATTACTAGTTTATAACCGTAACATATATAAAAAGGAGTTGTCTACAAGGACTAATATAAAGAATTATTATACGTAAACTTTGCGAATAATAGTTTAATTATTTAATTCTTTTAAGATATTCTATAAAAGGCGCGGAAGTATATTTTTAAATTTTAATTCTAACGTTTTATTTAGTTATTAGTTTACGAATAATAAATAAAGCTTAGTCTTTACTTTATATATATATAAAAGTAAAGTGTAGACTAGAATTTACTAGTAAATACTATACTTCTATTAAATATAATACCTTAAGGTACACTAAAGAGGGAAAACACTCTCTTAAAGAGTAGTTTCGCAAGTTCGGGAATATTAATCGTTTTGTAATATACTAAGTACTAGGCTATCTTTAAATATTAGTTAATAATTATTAATATATAATTAAGATTTAAGCTATTATATAAGTCTCTATAAGGCGGTAACCTTGTAATAAAATCTATTAAAATCTTAAACTAAGGCCGCGAAGGCCTTAAGAGACTTATTAAAAGTCTATATAATATATATCGTTTCGATTTAATCTTTTAATAAATATTATATTCTTTAAAATATGTTCTAATGTCGTCTTTTATTTTCTCTTAAAAGTAAGTTTTATAGAGGAGCTACGAGGTTTTCGTAACACCGTAGTGCCTTATTAACGGGTTATTATAATAAAGTTTTATAATTTCTGTTTTTAATGCCGGATTATTTAGAATATAGAATCGATTGTTCTATCAGAGAAGCCCTAATACGTCTAGATTTTACCAATTATCCTATTAAGACCTATATTTACTTATTATATTAGCTATACTTTTATAGCTTTTATTATTACGTTAAGCGAGGATAATTAAGTCTCGTAGCGGTTTTGTTGTTAGGGCTAAAGTAGTCTGTCTTTTTGTTACTACTCTTATTTATAATGTTAGGATTAGATGTTTATAACTATTAATCCTTACGACAGGCGGCTAGCCTTTACTCTTTATATATAATAATATTTCCACAGATAAAGGTATTACCTTAAGGACGTTGTTTAGAAGACTAGGTTTTATATGCCTAGCTTTTAGAATTCTCTTTTAGGTCGCCCGCACCGGTTTTATTAACACTGGGTTCAGCCTTTTATTAGTAAGATTTTTAATAATAATAAATATATGTCTTATTATTGTTTTATAATCTCTATTTAAGAATACTTTAGTGTCGGCTCTTCGACTACATAAAGCACTCGCAAAAGCTCCTTTTAGTTTATTCTAAAATGTTAGTAGTTAAGCGATATTAGTAAGGCCTTTAGATTCCCGATAATTTAGTCTCTTACTAGGTCTATTTACGGGGTTTGCGGCCCCTTTATAGTAATAGATTTTAAAGTTATAAGTAATAAGATATATTACTTACTATACTTGTCGACTCTCTAAATACTTCGTTATTATAAAGTAGTAGAAGTTATTATAGTCCGTAAGCACTTTAATAATATATAGACTACCCTTAAGGTAATGTCTCTACTTTTTAAAACACTCCACGATAACTAGTAACTCTCTATTATAGGTGGTATAGTTCCGCTCGACACTAGTGTGGGAGGGACGAACCCCAATCCATACAACAAGAGGGTAGCATGTAGCGAGCCACCGGAGGAGATTCTAGGCTCTGTAAATAACAGATCAATCAAATCTAAAGATATCACATATCTGGAGAGTACGAATCGGCAAAGGAGAGGAGGGAAAAGGTTCTAATAAATAGAATATATCTGGTGTTGCGTTCTTGACGTTCTGTAGTCAAGTGTTGGCTCCTTATATATGCGAAGGACTAGCGCAGTCATGTGACAAAAGAAATCAGGGGCTGTCCCCACCACACTAGTCATCTTGCGGGACTAATACGCCACAGGCTTTTAGTGTTACTTAGATCCTTTTAATAAAGTATTAGCTTGCTAGGAAATAGTACTAGCGATTATAAACTTAAATGTATTGGTTTTAAGCCGTATACGCTTTATAGGGTTAAAGTGTATTATAACTAGTATATTAGTAAAAGTTGTTTTTAAATTAATAAAGCTTTTTTTAACTATATTAGAGAATATAAAGGGTCCTTTTTTAACTTTGTTTTCTATGCCTTAAAGAGCCCCTGTTAAGTCTACGGTTATCTTGGAGTATCTTAGTATAAATCTGCGATAAAAATTCGTAAAGCCTAAAAAAACTTAAATATCCTTATAAGATTTTAGTTTTAGTTATTTTTAAATAGAACGGATCCGTTTAAGGTCCGCCTAAATCCTAGAAGGTTTAACTTTAAACCCTAAGAACTTGACCTTATTTACTTTAAACTCGCATTTGCTAAGTTTAATAAAGAGCTTATGTTTACGTAGGCGTTTAAAGACGGCCCGAATATACTCACGATGTTTCTTTTTATTCTTAAAATAAATAAGGATATTATTAAGGTAGACTACTACGAAATAGTTAATTAGCCCCGCTAGCGCTTTGTTAATATACGCCTAAAACGTAGTTAGAGCGTTAAATAGCTTAAAAGGTATTATTAGATATTTAAAATGTTTATATCTTGTATAGAAGGCTGTTTTTTATTCGTGTCTTTCTTTAATCTTAATACGGTAATATGTATTTCTTAGGTCTAACGTCGTAAAGACTGCGGCTCTATTAAGTCGATTTAACGTCTTATTAACTAGTAGAAGAGGGTAGCGGTTTTTAATCGTTACTTTATTTAATCTATAATAATTTATATACAACCGTAAGCCTTTATCCTTCTTCGGCACAAATAATATTAGCGCACTTACGGGACTCTTAGATAGTCGAATCTACTCCTTTTATCTCCTTACTATATTAAAGTACGGTCGGACCACCTCTAGCGATTGGCTCTCGACGCTCCTTGAAAAAATCCTGGTCACGTGAGGAACACTAAAACGCGTCTGTAGTCTCTCTTTTATTTAGTCTTTGTCTTTTTACTTAACTAATTAGCTCTTTATCTTGGCTTTAATAGATTTGTCTTCTTTACGGTTTTATATTAGTTGTAATTAATATTATACGTTATTATTTTTCCCTTTAAATAAATTAGGCTATTTATATAAGACGTGCTCGAGTTATAGAGTAAGATTCTTGCTCTTTTCTTTACTTAACTAACGTGTTCTTAGGACTATAATACTACGAAGCGCGCTCAGTAACGCCTTACTTTATAAGAACTCGATCTAAATACTCTCCTTACCTCGCGGCGACAACGACGGCCTCTTACGGACGTCTTTATAAACGAACTAGCCCCACGGCGCCCGCGACAGACTCGTCAATTGTCTGTTATAGTCCTAGTTAACGTCTTTAAGGACCCTCCTACTAACCCCCCTAATATACGGCCTCTTAGCTTCCTCTCACGCTTCCGACTAGCTCCCCCTTATACTCTTACTCCACTTACGAGCCGCTATACGGCTTACAAGGCCCTTTACTTCTCCCCTATAGACAGTCTCTTCGAGGCCTGTCATAAAAGGGGCGACGTCGTGTTTCCCCGGATTTAAGAGCCTCCGCTATATTTTAAATATCTCTTTATAGGCGACGATCTGCTTTACTGAGACTTTCGGACGAATATCCGGGCATATAACTATACTTTTGCCTTCACGTTAATTAGTTATAAGAAGGATATATAGATCGACTTCTTACGCGGCGTCTAGTACTTTTAGATTTATGGCGAGCTCTTTTACTTTTAAGGCCCGTTACGGCTAGCTTTACACGAGGAGCCCTCCTTCGTATAGCTCTTCTTCTACGACCTGCTCTTTATAACGAACGTATAGGCGACTAACTTCCCTCACTTAGACTATATAGTCCTTTTACGGCTTATAAATACGCTCACGGACTGTAACCTGTTTATTATAGTTTATAAGACAGCCTGCGAGCGTCTTACGGACTAATAGACTGATTTCCGGATCTTACTTAACCTATAAATGCGCTTAATTATTAAGTCGGGCGCGGATTGTTATTGTGAGAACCTCCTGACTAGTAATAAAGTCACGGTAATTATTCCGGACGAGTATATAGATGTAAGCCGCCGCGACTTAGTTTTTATAGTCCGTAAAGGGGGCCGCGAGTATCCGCAAATATATATAGTTAATATTATATACGCTACGTATATGCCCCTATATTACGTCTTACTTTTCCCGTACGGCGACCTTAGTTAGCACTACGGTTTATAATTACGGGACTAAAACGGGACCCGTCAACGGACGCGGCTTAAATAGCGGGCCTTTTACTAGTACTACTTTTACGTCCGTGAGGCCTTCTCCTTGCTCTTTTACGCCGGCCGCCTCTTATAGTAATATATTATTGACGCGTATATCGCCTACGAGAAAACAGTACTCGACTAGCTTTAGTCGCACTAGTAAAACATTTACGTGGACGTATATACTAGGCTTGTAGACGCTCTTATCCGCGAGGACGTAAATACGGGCGACCTCGGCCGTTAGTTTATCTTTTCGTCGAGCTTTACTAGTAATAATCGCTTTATATAGTAGTTCTTTTAAGACTTAATAACTATTATATAGTACTTTAGTAAGCCGAGCTTTTTTATTACGTTTACGGCTAACCCGCACTGGCCTAAGATTATAGCGAGCCTCTTACGCGGATAATAGGCCGTCGACTGTCTAGATCTCCTCTGCCGGGTCTTTGTACTTAAGGTAAAGGAGCTCCTTGCGGACCTTAAGAATCACCTTTTCGAACTGTACGCGGGCCACGTTTATATAATCGAGTACTAAAAGCGTAGCCTCCTATATATATACTTACTCTTATTCCTGAAGCGAGAGGCTGTCTTCTTAACGCCCGAGTTAGTCGACGAGGTCGTTTGTGCCGAGCTCTTAAACTCGTCGTGAGATCTTACGAGTGAGTTTACGGCTGTCGTTACTAGTTAGATGTCTCACGGACCGTATAACCTTAAAGATAACCCGAGAGCGTCATATATAGTCCGTAAGACGCCTACGGCCCCGCTCGCGTACTAGAAGAGGTTCCCAAAGGCGTTTACGGCTACAACGATCGTCCGCGAGGATAGGTATCTCGAGTACCGCTGCCGGGACGACGGCCGGACGTTCACGGTCCGTAAACCAGGCTACTTAGGCCAAGAAGTCGTCCGTGACAACTACTAGGTAGTCCCGTATAACTCGTACCTCCTCTAGAAGTTCCGCTTATATATTAACGTTAAGGTTTATACTTTTATATAGGCGATTAAGTATATTTACAAGTACGTTTATAAAGGGACAGACTATATAATAGTTGCCGTCTTTAGCACAGACGACGAGATCACCTATTATGTCTAAGTATAGTATATAAGTCCTATAGAGACTTTCTAGCGCTTATTCGAGTACGTAACGTACTAAGAGTTCCCCTTAGTCTAATACTTAGCGATTTACCTCCCCGGGTAGTATATAGTCTACTTTACGGACGACTTCCTGCCTAATTAGGTGACTGTAAAGGCCGCAAACGCCCGCTCGACTTTAATAGCCTTCTTTAAGTATAATACTACACACAAGGACAGCCGCTAATACTTATATTACGAGTTCTTATAACACTTTATTTAGAAGGCGGACCGTAGAGTTTAAATACGGCGTTAACGAGGGTATAATATCGGCCGTATTTACTATTATAGCCTAGTTTCGGGCGAGCGGTCCTACTTACGGCTCTTACTTACAGTCGTTCGCGGGCCGCGGTCCTTTAAAGAGCTCTATAAGGTCGAGGGTGTTTATTATCCCACGTACTACGTTGCCTATATTACCTGTGGACTAGCTAAGAGCGACTAAGAGTAGTTCTAGTGCTTTAACGAGGCCGTCTTATTAACGACTAGCTATAGTTTACGGACGCTCTTTCTTATAGGCGTTCGTTAATAACTAATTACGGACCCGCGAGCGATTTAGGACTAATATAAAGAGTACTTCTGCGACGACTTGACCCGTAAGTTAGCTCACGACTAGTTAGTGAGCTTCTCACTTCCCCTAATCAATCTTTACTACGACTATAGCCTCTTCTTACTTAAGCTCGGCCTTGCGGATCTTTAATAGACGCTTACGGACGTCGGCCTACCTAAGAACGTCTTTGACTGGACTGTAAGTTACTATACGGCCACTTAATAAGTCGATCTCGCCCGTGAGACGTCCCTAGCGTCTGTAATATAGACTTAGCTTAACCTAGACTAACGTGCTTACTTCTAGACGATTGTAACGGCTATTACGGACGACCCGCAAACTATTTATTTCTACTTATAAGGCCCTGGCGGTACTAGTAAGACCTTCCTTTATTAGACCTTATATTATTATTATTATAGTCAAGGCAAGACAGTCCTTTGTGTAGCGTCTATAAGTATTACGGCTTTACTTCTTCTAGAAGGACGCACGTCTTACTCTTAGTTCCGGATCCTACTTAAGCTTAACGAGTCGTCTGTAAGTACAATTACTAAGACGAGTAAGTTAAGCCAGTACTTACGTATAACGGACCTAATTATTTAAGACGAGGTACCGATATAATATAAGTACTACTTTGAGGTCGTACACCGGCTCTTAGTCGATTTATAGTCCGTATTAGACGACGTCCTCTTTAGCGGGGTACTTATTATCCTTGGCGGTGACTTTGTATAAATCTTACCGGTAGTTCTATATAGTTCACGGGCCGAGATTATACGAGCGTGCTTATAATAGACGTAAATCTAGCGGCGGCTTCGTTAACTCTCTTTACGGATTAATATATAAGTTCGTAACGACTTATTAAAGTAAGATTTTATAAACTAGATTAGTAGTCTTTTATACGACTTATCTTTAAACGGCTAAATCACGCCCCCGCCCTTTATCTCACGCGCTGAGTCAATTACGGACCTAATTAACCACGTCTATCTACGAGAACGACTCTTACGGGCGCCCTAAGACTACTAGGCCTTTTACGGACAGGCAATCTTATTAACTTTAAACAATATAGTCCGCGAGCTAAATTAGACGATCTTAGATATACTCCCCGACTAAGAACGGACGTACTTGGCTATTAATTCGGCCGATATAAACGAAGTAGACTTAGAAATTACTAAGTTACTTCTAGAAGTCTTATAGAATATTTGTCTCTTAGGCCTACTACTTTCACGGTTATAACTTAAAGTCGGCGCGCTTGTAATACTCTTATAGAACCTCTATCCGCAGGAAGGGCTCTATAACAAGTCGCGGATGTTAATTTATAGCTTAAGGAAGTTTATAGTCTAAGTTTAGTTACTTAGCGGCGACTTTAATAACTAATTATAAATAATTCTACGAATTAAACTTAAGTCTATAGATTAATAATTATCCTTTACTCTCTCTCGTAAGTAATTCCCACTTATATTATCCTTTGTAATGACTATTAATAAGTCGCAGGGCTAGTCCTTTAAGGTAGTAGGAGTAGATTTATAGTTACTAGTCTTTACTTATAGGCAATTCTATATAGTAACGTCGCGGGTTACTTCTAAGGCAAGTCTTTGTATTCTCTTCCCCTTTAATATAAACTCTACGTGTAATATAGTATACTTAGAAATTTTATAAGGTCTTATTTAGTTTTCAGTTTATTTATAGGCTATTTACAGATTCCTTTTCCTTTATTTTACTTGTTATTATTTATATTTATTTATAAGTGTCTGTAAATCTTCTCTTTTATCTTAAATCTCACGCTAGTGAGCGACAGCGAGCTGTTTAAAACTCGTAATATTATAATTAAATATTCCCGAAGCGCGGCGAGTTGTAGCTCGGAGAGGTTATAAAAGGGGCTATACAGAAGTAGTACTTCAGTGTTAATCGCATGTTCGAATCCGACTTGTTTTTTAAGAAGGGCAGTTAACGGATTGTCGTTATATATATTTACTAAATCTACGAGCTAGTCTAGTAGTTATATTAGCTTAAAATCTTTAATTTATAACGCTAGTACCTGCGACGGGTCTCCGCCGGCGGTACGCAAATAAATATCCTATGATTACCTCGAATATTTATAAGATCCTTATTATTTTAGGCAATTGTATTTAGATTAGGATAAGAATATAATATACGGTACCGTTTTAGGGTTAGTATTAAGGGCTTTAGTAAACTTATTTGTTACTACGATTTAGATTTTATCTTAAGTCGGGGCGTAGACTTACTTCTTGAGTTTTTAGTCGTAGTACCCGGCTCCCTTATGTTTTAAGAACTCTATTTTAAGAACTAAGTTATACCTTAAATCTTTATAACTATAGAATCTTTCTCGAAAGGTTCTCGAGATCCCACGGTCGTCTTATATACTTATATTAAGGTTATAAGCGTTAGTTACCTAGAAGCGATACTTATTAAAGGTCACGAACTCTTAGTTATATTTAAATAAAAGGAGAAACCCTAATTTTTTGGCATTATACTTATTAAGAAAGTTATAATTTAAGCCACTATTTATTAAACTATTTAGTGACGCTTGTGTATTCGTCTCGGGCTACTCTAGACTTACTACGATATATAGGCGTCTTAAAACATCCCTTAAGCCTTTAACGCTTAAGACTTAGTATTGCCTTTTCTTATATCCTTACTAGAGCTAGAGGGCTTCTATTCCCTAGAGTGTATAGTAGCGTATACCTTTTATTTATTTTAGAGGTTTTTCTTTATTATCTTAAAACGTTCTTTAGCTTTAGTAACTTAAGGATTGTCTTACGCCTACTTTGCGAACTTAGGACACTTACAGTCCCTAGACTAATAGCCTTCTTGTTTATAAGAGTAATAAGTAGTATTACCTTTATTACTTTTCCCTTTATTTTTATTATTATACTTTAGTTAAGAGGAGTTTAAGGGAGCTCCGCTAATTATACGCTTTTTATTATTATGCCTAAATTGCTCTTCGTAATGTCTTTTGTGACTGCCGCTAGTATTATTATTACCTTGCTTACCTTTATTATTATTATTCCCCGCCTTTAATAGGTGTAAGTTTACTCCTTAAGTCTTCTTAATAAAGGACTTAGTATTACTTACTAGCTTTTTCTATTATTAAAAGGTTTTAGGCGGATTTACGAATGCGTAAGAGTTAATTTACGTAGCCGTTGCGGCGTGCGTGATTGCTTTACGGAAGTTAGTGATAATATCTTTATTAGTTATTTTACTATTACGATCCTTAATTAAAGTAATAAATCGTCGGTATATAGCCTATATAGACTCGCCTTGTTATTAACGGAATCACTTAATGTTTTTTATTACTTTTGTACTCTAAGTCTCCTTAGAGGTATAAAGCCCCTTTAAGAACTCGATAAAGTGGTTCTAAATAAGTAGAATTCCTTCGGGTTTGCTTATAGTTTGCTTTGTATTACTTTAATAAGTTAATAAATCGCCTTTTATGTTTATTACTACGACGCGCACCTGATTAATATACGTATTATAGCTATATAGGCGAGCTTTAAAGATCTCTTCCTAAGCATTCTTTTAATTACGTAGGCTTTTAAAACTCTTCTCTTTATATTTTTTAAGGATCGTAATTATAAGGCATTTTTCACGATTACGTTTATTTTTCGCTTAGCTTACGTTATATTTTAGTAAGATATACGCGTCGGGGTCTAAGTAAATAAGTGATATTGTATTAAGCTTATAAGTCACGTTGTTTGTCATAGGCAAAGCGGCGGTTACTTGGGGGTTAATTAGGGGAAGGGGAAACTTAGGCTTTATAACACCTTAATATAAGGTTAGGTATTATAAACTTAGTATATTAGTCCCTATTATTAAGTTAAAGTTACGCTTTACTAGAGGCATATTATTGTCCTTAATTAGGGACGTTACTATAGAGTCTAGTATCGCGTTATAAGTTCGTAGAAGACTTGCTTCGACAGCTCGACGCTTTATTAATATATCCGTATTAGCGACGGACACGGCCTAAAGGCGGCGAAGCTTAGCAGTATTGTTCTTATAATAGGCTAGCTTAGCCTTCGCGCGCGCGTCTTGCGCCTTAGATTTAATTAATAAACGCATTTACTTTTCGAGCTCGCGTTGCTTCTAATTAATTTATTCTTCGGTAGGAATACCTATAGCCGCAAGATTAGAATTAGTATTAGGAATTAAGAAGACTATATTATTTGTCACGTAATTGAATATGTCTAAGTCCTCTTTAGTAAAGGCACGACTTTTACCTTTCTCTTTGCGAGTAAAGGTAAGTTAATTATAAATATAAGATAATTCTTTATTACCTTTACTATAAGGGTCTGGGGCTATTTCGCTTTTAAATATACTCTTAGTATTCTTAATAAGAGGAGAATTATTAGATTCTACTATTAAATATAATATATTACGAGTTACACCGCCTAAGCGGGTGTTGCCTGAAGGTCTAGCGCTATTAGATATAGTAAACAAAGAACTATTACTTTATTTTTTCGTATTATCTCCTTATAAGTAAAGAGATTAGCTTGTAAGGTATTAAGTATTACGGTAGGTAAAGCTTATAAAATTACGATTTAGAAATATATTTAAAACTAGTCTCTAGCCTTTTAAGAAGTCTAGAGGGGAAGCACATATATAAAGGGGGTGTCCCGTACGGGGTATTAAAGCACCGGCGTACGAGGACATACGTAGTCGTGATATGTCCTACTATTATTTAGACAAATAGAGTTCATTGTACCCCCGCATTAGTACCGGTCCTTAGGCTCCTTGGCTTAGAGGAAACAAGTGCGCGTATATATGACATCTTCGCCTTATATTGTTTTAAACGAAAACATAATTAGTTCTAATAAGACTTTGTATATAAATCTAGTAAGGTCTTTATTATTAGATAAAGATTAAATAATTAAATAACATTATTTAGCGTACGAACGTTTTAGTCTTACGTTATATTTAGTCTTAAATAATAATCTTTTAAGTTAGGACTAAACCTACGAAACCGTCGAATGACTACTGAGATAACATTTGTATAAAGATAATTTACTGACCTCGAGAGCTTCTTCGCCGGAATTAACTATATTATATAAGTCTTAGATAATTATTCTGAACTCACAGTTATTAACGAACTTAATAAAGGTTTATAGTAATAAAAGCTAGAAGTACGGCGAAGAGTAGTACAATATCTTAGATATTCGCCTTTAAGTCTTCTTCGACTATTATACGAAGATCGGAATCTTAAGTAATTAGTACTACTTAGTATTTTTAATTATATTAAAAGGACGAGTAGCAGATTTCTATTACGACAAGATTATAGGACGTTTATACGATTTCCTTATAATAATTTATATAACTCGAAATCACTTTAAAACTAAGGAGAATTAGTAAAAGTACTTATTTAAGTAGAGAGAGATTATATTAATCTCTATAATTATAAAGAACCTAGAGAAGTCTCGATTAAAATACTTAGAAATTATATTTAATTCTCTTTATATAGCGTAACGCGGCTTATTAAGGGAATATTAAATAAAGTATAATCTTCGCGATTAAGTACTAAACGTATATTATAAAGTAAAAAAGTATAGTCTAGTATTATATAAGCCTATATAGATATTTGAAGGGCTATATATAAACTTACGATTTGTAATTACTACAACCGTACAAACGAGGGAAATTAGCACTTACTTCCAGAATCGTTCGTACGATTATAATTACAACTTAATAGAGAAACAATTCTATAAGAAAGCACGACGATTTCTGAATCGCATAATACTAAATTAATTCTAGAAGAGGACTTTTCGTTTAAGGAACCCTTTTAATAATTATATAAACAAGAAATATATTATTTATAAGAAGAAAGATTATTAGTTAACAAATTATTTAAAGGCAAAGTAAAAAGCCGCGTAGGCGAAGATTAAAAATTACCTAATAACTAAGTTTAATAGATTCGAGGAAGCAACTTAGGCTTTCTTAAGCTCGTACGAAGATTTCTTAAGGGAATTTAATTATATAATAATAAAAGAAGTACTAAAGGATATAAAGGAATAAAAGGACGAAAATAAGCTAGAAGAATTCTTTATAAAGTATAAGGAAGTCGACGAACAATAAATGATTTAAGTTTTAAACGACGAATTAATAAAACACGCCTTTTTATAACGAGACTTAACGAAGAATTCGTACGAAGGCGAGGTATTTATTATTAGAGACAAATATTCGTTCGAAGTCTTTAAGGGATTATACTAAATAACGGTACTATTAGAATCTTTACTGTAAGAAAATAATAAGTCTAAGCACTTCTGAAGCTTAACCTGTCGCTAAAAGTTAATCGTACGAGTAATTAAACGTATACGATTCGATTTAGCAAAGGAGTAATAGAATTAAAGGGATTAATACTTATACAAACACCTATTAGGTAAGTAAAGTTTTAGATTATTCCGACAAATACCCCGTTATTATTATATATTTAAGATATAAACTCCCTTAATATATAATTAAATAACTTTTAAAATATTATAATTTAAGAGAATAAGAAAATTCCGATCGTATAAAAATAAGGATATCTATAAATAATAATTTATATAATAAAAGACACGTTTATATATTAACACTTTACGAAAATAAAGCTTAAGCAACTCTATTGACGCTTTAAATATCTTTTAGTTAAGAAATTATACCGCGTTTTTTAGCAAGTAAAACACGAGGAAACAAACCTTTATACAATTAAGAAGATCTTAAAGTTTTGCGAATAATACTAGCTTTATATAAAGAACCTAAGTCGATTTAGATTCTTTTTAAGAAATAATATCGAATTTAATTTCTTTATAATCGTGAATATCTTATATTTTTCAAGAGTAGTAGTCTTTTAAGTAATTAATAAGGTAACCGGCTTTAATGCCGCTTAATTCCTAAAAGATAATTTAGCGAAGATAACGTAGATTACGCTTCGTACGTATTAGATCAATACTTACCTTAAACCCCCGGATTACTTCGTATATAATACTAGGACGAACTTTGTATTATTAGAATTTAAAGCAAATACTCGTATAATAAATATTAATATAAAGAAAGTCTTAATTAAGGCATATTAAAGTATTAGAAAGGTTAAGTAGTATTACGCTTCTTTACGCCAATTATACAAGATTATTTAAGACGAAACAAAAAGAGAAAACCTGGCAAAAGAAGTAGTCCTTTAAATAGCCGTGAAAGTCGTGAATAATACGACTAGTCTAAATAAATTAATTCTAATACTTCTCGTTTTCGAAGTATACCTTAGATTTTCGTACGAAAACTTATTATTTGCGGATATACTTACTAAAGCAAGGGTAGTTCAGATAATAATAACGAAATTGCGAAAGATTTAAGCTATACGAAAGATTAAAAATACTTAGAATATAAAAAACGGCCTTAATATTACTAAGACTATATAACTTTCATTACAATCTTCAATAAAGGTATAGCGGGAAAAAAGGGATAAATAAGCCCGTTTTTATTATTATTAGTTACGAGGAAAAAGTGTATTATTTAATTACCTTTGGGATCGACTTTCTTTCGTATAATAATAGTTAAGTCGTTTTACACAGAAGAAATCGCCGAGGCCCTAAAGGACTGTGTACGATTAGATTAAGTGTCTCCTTTAGTACGGCTAATTGTCTTGATTCCGTTTAAAACAAAGTAGAAACTTAAGAAGAAACTCGTATAATTACTAGAAGTTTTTCTAACTTAAAAAAAATAATACGACTTAAACTTATCTTGTACGATACGAGTAATAAGGAAGATTACTAGCCTTAGTCTTTTATTTAAAGAATCTTAATAAAAGGAGATTAATAGTTTAATTGCTCGAGGCGTATTTAAGTTCGTATAATACGACTTAAGGTAATATCGTAAACGAATCTTTAATTCCCGGCTTATTAATAAAATCAAAGGGAAGATAATTAAAGCTTCGTATAAGAAATCTAAACTTGTGATCTAAGTGTATAACGACGTAGGAAAGAAATAAATCCTTACTTAGTCTCTAACGATTTAATAAATTAATTAGTAATTAATTCTAGTACTTTATCTATTACTTATACGAAAAGGGTTATCAATCTTTATTCGGGATATTACTTAGGCGTATATTTAGTCGATAACGTTTCTGAATCGTACGATTTATACGAAATTACTAAAGTAAATTACTAGTAACTACTCGCTAAATACAATTATACTTGTACGAAAGTTATTATACAATATCTTAGAATTAGGAATATATTAGTAGGGAACGTACGATATATATTATAAGATTAAGTTATATATAAAAACGTCTTTATACAATCTATGTCTTTTGATTACTTAATTAAAAATGCCATTTAAAGTAGTTAAAATGTAAACGGATAATACCTTAATCTTAGTTACTAACGAGTTCTAAGAGAAGAAAAAGAAAGAACTTAGGATTACTAGTTTCTTTGCAAAATCGAAGGATTATTTATTATACGAATCACCCCTCGCGTTTAATAGATATATTATATATAATCGAAAGAACTTCGTCTAAATCCTTTAAAAAAGGCAAGGCGAGAAGTTAGTTAAAGTTAACTTAAGAGTACTAGACTATACGAATTAATATTAGAAATAATAGGCTTAAGGGGTATATATCGTAACTTTATACTAACTTAAAGCTTTGTACGACTTATTAGTTACGGCTTAATTTTAAGAACTAAAAGATATTAACGTAAAGAACTTAAATAAGTGCATTTAATAGTAGATTTAAAATATTAAACGAGAATTAAACTATATTCCTTTGGACTTATATTATACGAAGTTATTTGTTTTTATTAATAGATCCTTTACGAATAATAAGAACTTAAGTTCTTAGCTTAAATACGTAATAATTTTTAACACAGAAAACGACGACTTTAATTCGTACAATTAAGACTCGTTTCTTTTTTTTAGAAATTTATTTTATTAAAGTAATATAAAGAGTAAATAAGTAATACGAAGTGTCTTAGCTTCCGAGATCTACGATATAATTAATAAGGTTAATATAGTAATCGTAATAAAAAGTATAATTAATATTATTACGTCACGGCTAAAGATACTAGCGATTCTAATTGTTATTTATATAAACTTATTCTCGCTATACAAATACCTCGTGAAGCTTAGTATTATAAAAGAGAAGCGGCTAATAATTAATATTATAACTTTACGTTAATCGTACAAACAACAAGAACTTGCAGAAATTCGATAAATTAATAATTAAAATAACCCGGCAAATACGATAACAAAGTTAAACCTAAACAAAAGCTTAAAAAAGCTAATTAATAATAATTATATTATCGTACAATATAATAATTTTATTTATTAAATACGTATTTTTATTTTATTTTAATTACTTATTTAAATACTATACGAAACAATAGTTATATATTTCTCGACTAAACAAATAATATCTAATATAACGATCGATTATTTAACGACTAATTATTTAATAATAATCTAATAATAAATCGATTAAGGGAAATCTCTATTAGTTTCTTTCGTACAGGCTCTTATATAAAGTACTTATCTTAAGTACTACGTAAAGGTTAAAGATAAGCTTAAGTCCATTTACTTAAAGGGAGCCTCTATATAATACTTAAAAGCTTAACTATAAAAAGGAATTATACTTATAAATAAAAAGAAATATAAAAGATACGTACAAAGTTATAAGATAATTAAAGCATCTTTAAATTTATCTTTTATTAAGCCCCTTTATATAAGTCTAGTAATAAGTCCCTGTAGTGCCCTCTACACAGTAATTACTTAAACTTCGTTACTCTCGTTTCTTAAACCTCTGTCTTCGAACGATAAGTCCTTAAGAGGGGGATTATAATAAGTAGTATAATTTTGCTACTTGTAATTATTATAGTTATCCCCGAAATAACCTTAAATCGAAGTATAATTAAAGAAAGGCGTTAAGTTACGCTAGGAATATTTAGTATAAAGAATAGCTTAAATAATACCTCTTAATTAAATTAAGAAGGCATTAACGTACGAAAGCCGATATATTATAAGCTACTAAAGTGTAATACGCCCTTATACAAAGGTGATATTACGTCTTAGTATAACTAAGATTATTTATTACAACGTATTATAATATAATAGGCCTAGCTACTACCCGCCGATAATAAGCATAGGCTAGGCGTTAGCGTTAGTAGTAGCTAGCGCGGTATTAATAACGTTAAAGAGAACAAGAGCCCTATACGATATTAATTCTTAAACAAAAAGACTAAAAGTTCGTATAAGAAGCTATATCCTAAGAATAAGAACCAGCTCGTATAAAAAGAAAAAGACTAATATTATATAATATAGTATAATGTGATGTGGCTACGTAGGCGTTAATACTACCTTACTAATATTATAGTAGTTATACGAAGCTAATCTCGAGGGGGTAAACTTCGTACGAGGGAGAGTACTTACTTAGTTGTAGTAGTAGTAGTAGTAGTAGTAGTAGTAGTGTTGTGGCCTACAAAAGACCTTTCGTTAGTACACAGTAATAACGAATTAAATTACTTTACAAGTAAGGTAGAAAAAAGAAACGCCGATTCGTACGAGGCTATCTTAGGTCGTATAAAGAGTATCTAAGGAAAAGGAGAGCTATATAAAGAAGAAAAAGGGAACTTACTATTACTGCTATTATTATTATTATTAGTTAAAAAAGAAGAGAAAAAGAAGAAAAGAGGGAATTTAAAAAATCTCTTTTATACGTAAGAAAAGCTAGTAACTAGTTAGCGAGAGACGTATAAGGAAGAAACAAAGTCGTTTCTTCTTAAAGTAGTTACTATTTAATATAGTAAGCTGAAGTCATATAAGGCACGTGCTTTGTACGAAGGGAGAAGAGAAGCTAAAGATAATACACTAGGTTACGCGCACTTCGTATAAAAAAGAAAAAAGAAAGGTAAGAGAGTTTTTCTTTTAATAAAAGAAGAGTTACTAATATTAAGATAGCCTTAACTAAGGAGTATTCTCTTACTCTAATAACTCCCAAACATAATCGTCTCTCTTAGCCTAATAAAGCTTAGTTTTATACCTTACCTCTTAGTTTCGTACGAGTAATACTTATACGAGTTACGGGGTTTAGTACTTAATGTATTTAAAGTAGCTTTCCCTTTCGTACGAAAGGGACACACGAAATATACTTAATTAAACTTCACTTGTTGTATTCTTTGTCACCCTGATATCAGGTATCGGACCTTAGTTAGATACCAACAATATAACTACTTTAGCGTATCACGTGTGTATTCGCTTAGACAGCCTAATTAGGCAAATGCAAGCTCAAACGAGTCTTTACCAAATACAGTTGCTTCCGGTAGTTTGAAACGTAAAGCCCAGAGCTTCGTACAGCCACTGTTTTAGCCTAGGAAAGCCGTGTATCAGAAGCCTTGGATTCTGTGGCTGTAACCTGTGGAAGTTAGAGCTCTGTATTAGACGTATGTGGCTTGTTTAAGCGACGTAGTCAAGTTATAATCTTATAACCTCGATGGCGACAAAGAAATAAACCAACACTCGAGGACGAGCTTTTTCAAGAGGAGGGAGTAATATAACGGTTAGGAGTGCCCAGAGCCTCATTTCCGGTATACTAGCTAACTGAGCCTTATCGAGATTAATTGGACTTATAGCGCTCCCCCTTTTTGTATATAGAGCTCTTCTCTCCTTACCTTCTTTCCTCTGTAGTTATAGATTCTAAGTTGATGCTTAGTATCGTCATATGTCCTATATTAATATGTGAGGCGTCGGTTACACGTGATTGCCGTCTTTCTAGGGCAAGCGTTACAGCTATTTGCAAAATAGTCGTAAGTTTTTTATATAATGCGGAATTTTATTCGAAATTAAAAATACAGGCTTTATTTGCAAAATGTAAAAACAAAGTATAAAATTCGAAAGAAATTTATTTTGATTTGTTTTTATAGTTAATCGTCGAAACGCACACGGGCGTTTTATAGTTTAAATAAATCTGTATAAATCGTTTTTAAATACTGTATTATTTTTACTCCCAGATCACCGAAATATCCCTCCTGGGCTATGGGATAGGACACTCTTGGGGTGCTCTCGGGCTGCTCTGTTGAAAGGGGGCTGAACGCTAGGACAAACGGCAGAATGGATGGTTACAGCGGAAGCGAGTGACAAGACCTAGCATACTCGAACCCACGTGGAGAACGACGAAGCACTTTCGTTAGTAGGGGAGATAACAGTGCTGAAACCAGACGTCAATTACGTCCAAGTGGCAGTCACATGCTGCATGGCTTCGTCCTCTTCAGTCCTGCGCACCTTCTATGCCGCATTATAGTAGCAAAATTCTTTCCTAAAAATAATGAATGGCACGCTTCGTATAATAGGGCCTCAAAAGTCCAAAACGTAGTACGTGAATCGAAGAGTCTAAATAGATCTATGAAGGATTTTTAACTTCGCAAGATCTGAAGAAGACAGCTTTCCATGTATTGGATACTGGATTACTTCATGCAATATGAATACATCATGATGGTAGAACCTACACCATGTGTGCTCCACCACTGGCATGAACCGTTTGACCTGTAATCCACTGGGCCTCTGGACTGGCCAAGAGCGCGACGACACCCGCGATATCCTCCGGAAATCCCGGCCTTCCCATCGGACTCCACTGGGAGATCTTTGCGTCGATTTCCTCCACTGTCATTTTATCTCCTCCGGGCAAATATTTGGCCGCAGCATCAGCGTACATGTCTGTCTTTATTCCCCCGGGAGCGATGCAGTTGACTGTAATCTTGCGACTGCCGAAATCCCATGCGAGACTTTTGACCATTCCTTGGATGGCAGCTTTGGACGCAGAATAAAGCGCATGGTTTGGAATACCCTTCTCACGCGTCAGCTGGATCTCGGGTACTAATATGAATATGCTGCTTACCATGACCGCAGAAATAGACGAGATCAGTATCAGTCGTCCGCCCTCCTCCAAGTGCTTATGCGCCTGCTGTGCCATGATAAACTGGGCCTTGACGTTCACAGAAAGAACCCTCTCGATCTCTTCTTCTTTGATCTGGTCCAGCTCGCCGAAGTGTTCGATGCCGGAATTGCTCATAACAATATCAAGTCTTCCGAACTCAGCTTTGGCAGTCTGGAACATGTTCGTAATCTCTTCGGCCTTAGAGACATCTGCTTTCACGGTAATTGCTTTAATGCCGAAGCTACGGGCATTTGCGGCTACAGCCTCGGCGGCGGACTCTGAAGAGACGTAGTTGATAATGACGTTAGCACCATGCGAGGCAAGACGGGTTGCGATGGCAGCTCCGATGCCACGGCTGGAGCCGGTGACTGACGCAGAATTAATGGCCAATTCAATTGGGAACTGAACATGGTGATTCAGGACTTACCCAGGGCTACCTTGCCAGTCAGTGTCTTTCCAGTTGTTGCACTCATGTTGATCTAGGTCTTTGGATCGGTTGGGAAACTGGGCTTGGAGTCTCCCTTTGATAAAAAGAGTAGATGAGGCCAAATCACTCAAGCGTAGGCCCTTAACTATATATTCTTTCACAGCCCAGGCGGTTTCTCATCTTAGCTTGTACAGAGTACTCCTAGCCTCTATCTCTTATGCCCGGGGCCGGAACCTTCGGCATCGTGCTAACGGTGAGTTGATGACGAGCTACCGATAGATGAATAGTAAATGTTAATTATCGGGTGGATTTCACCGGCGAAAGCGCCGGAATTAGAAGGTGATCAAACAAATCACCTGTCTAGTTTTAAATAGATCGAAAACTTAAAGCGCTTTACAGCGTTTAATGTTGTAAAGAGTTTCGTAACAGAAAATCGAGTTGCCGACTTTTCGAATAACACGTTATAATATTAAGCTAGAAAACCATTAATATTAAAGTAAACAATTTTAATTAGCTGACTTCAGCGTTATTAAAAAAAAAACTAAAAAACCGAAAACGTCGTTAATATTATAATAACAAATGATTTTATTATAAACAGCAAAAACAAGAGTCTAATTTACACAAAAGTTCAAATTTCTGTTAATACAAAAAAAAACCGGCTAAATAACGTTAACTAACTTTAAATATTCGGCACATTTTTTATTTCATAATTATTTAGCCTATTAGTAAATGTGTGCAAAGCGATACGAATAGCGGTCGAGCAGCTGTAGCAGTTTGCCTGTAAAGCCGTTATATAAAATTAAATATAACGTAAGCCGAATATAATAAAATGCGTATTTTTTATTCGAATCAGTATAAAAATTTCCCCGGAAATTGCTATTAACTTGATTCTCGTTTTGCTATTTATACAAATCTAACAAAACGTAAAATTAAGAGTCTTATATAAACAGAAGCGAGTTAGTAATTGTTTGTAAATATTTGTTATATATTAACTGAACTGTTAAAAAGCGGTTTAAAAGTTCTTGAATCTAAAACTCGACTGTGCATGTAAACAAATTATGTATTGCTTAGAATATTAAAAGAAATAGTCGAGCCTTTTTTTCGAACTGAGTAATCGTGCTTGAAAAAAAGCTTAAAATAGCAGTTTATGTTATAAACTCTGTTGCTTCGAAAGCTTTTATATACGTGATTTCATTTCCTAGTCTATAGGCTTTAGCAGTTTTATAAAATTAAAAAAAGCGAGACATACGATTCTAAACCAATTATATTATAAACAAATTGCTTTTTAATTCTTTTATTATTACTTATTTATCTAGCCTAATTTATTAGTACTATATTTTCTGTTTATCTAATGACTATTAATTCAACCTTTTATACAAAATCGTACAAATATCTAATAAAAAAAGTTATAATTTCGCGTATCTTAAAACTTGTTTTTAAATTTATAGTATTAATAACACGTTACGTAAAGGTAAAGTTAAATCGTATTATTTAAACAGTTAAAGTTTCGTTCGTAATAATTATATTATTATATATTTGCTTAGTTACAAATTTAATAAATGCTTTGCTGCTGCAACTTTTAAGACAAATTGTTTGTAGAATATATAGTTAATATATTAAAGATTTATAAAAGTAAATGCAACAAAGCGCTATCTACAAAAACGGCACCAAGAATTAAGGCTAAGCCATCGAGCGCGAATTTCTTCAGGTACTGCTATTTTAAGGCCCACTTCGGTGCTTCTGGTTTTCGTGGTAATCACACAATAAACATTTGCAGACGGCAACTAAGGTGGATCCCGGAGTGAACTTCAAAGCCGTTCTGACCCGCCCCCACGTGTTGTGGGGTGATATCTCAATTCCAGAATCCGGACTCCAGATTGTTGCTGCGGAGTTTAGGTGTTAGCATCACCACGGGTTTTAATTTCACAACGGACTAAGAAGTAGTACGGTTTCTACCTACCATTTAATAATATGCGATGTAAAGTCATTATGCTCGGTGGCGGGCTAGCTACGGCGGCCTTGCCGGATCAGCAAAGTCCTTCCAGGGCGTAGGCCTAGCATCCTAGGGTCTTCAGTGTACGTTAAGCTTTCTAGCATAGCTTATCACTGGATGTTTACATCGTCAGTACAGGGTCAACACCCTGAACACTTCATACTTTACGATGGGAGACGGGGATCTCTCTGCCAATTCCCCTAAACGTAAACAAAGAGGTAGACTTTTAGTTAACTCATTTTATCTGCCATTGATGACAATCTAGAAACGTACAATACACTGGCTGTTATGTAATGCTGCTACTGCTCTCGTACCCTTTAGCATCAGTGATATAGTATTTCGCTTCAGAATCCTCTTTTGAATCACATTCTCTTGGTGCACAACTTAGAATATCAATTCAAACTTTAGTCTTGGAATCTAGAATACAATTTTGTTTCTCATAGTCCCCAGTTTTTCAATTTCCACCTCTATAATATCTTTGTCTTTGACGTACCCTACTGGCTCCATGAACCAGCCCACCCCCGACGGTGTCCCCGTCATGACTAATGTGCCAGCCCGGACAGTACGGCCTCGTGCAAGATGCACGATGATCTGTTTGATGCTCCATATCATGTCCGAAGTGTTGGAATCCTGCCTGATCTCGCCATTCACCTTGGTGACAAGTCGTAGCCGATGGGGATCCCCGACCACAGCAGGGGAGACCAGGTACGGTCCCCAAGGCGCAAATGCGTCAAATGACTTCCCATAGCTCATCTGGAATCCTGAGACTTCGTGCGGAATATAATTTCGCGCCGAGATATCGTTGCCTGTGGCGTAACCTAAAACGTAGCTGAGAGCTTCTTCCTCGGCGACATCTTTGCAGTCCTTGCTGAATACAAAACAAAGCTCGCCTTCATAATCCAGCTGGTCGCGCGCGTCTGGATGGACGTAGATATCGTCAAATGGTCCCGCCATCGAGTCTGCGGGTTTTGTGAAGACGACTGGTTGGCTTGGAACTTGAAACTTTGCACGGTAAGCAGGAGAATAGTCTCGGATTTAAGATTTACTAACATTTGTTTCCCGGGCATGCTTGTGGTAGTTTACTCCGATACATTGAATGATTGGAGTGGATGGTAATGGGCAGAGCAACTTGACATGCCAGTAAGTACGACAGTATTACATACCGTGAAAAGGAAATTCAAACCTTCTTTATTGTTTGTGTCTTGCCGGTCTTTTGAAATCCTGCGATTGGATTGCCAGTCAAAACCTCTGCTTGAGACCCTATCGCATCGTCCATAGGTTCTAGAAGATTTCCATATTGAATCTTCCCTTCATCGTTGACAAAGCGCACAAGAACATCGAAGTTTGCGCCCATAGTCGCCCTCTTGTGGCTTGAAGGAATTAGTTAAAGCGAAGATGTGAAACAAATTCAAATAAGACGAGTAGAGCACATGAGCGCTAGAACTCGTAGAATGGTAAGAGACTGTTGGTAGAGAAAACAGCGTTCGCCTATGAGTTCCGTTATTGCAAAGCAACCTCGTTGCCACTCGACCTTTTTAAATACGTTCGGCTAACAATTAACTGGAACTGCGGAGCGGCCTGGTTTTAATCTGAATGCGATCGTGGATGTAGGCTACTCCTTTGTTCTTATCACTGTGAATTCAGGGCTCCGATCATCCGTTCCAAAATCCCGTTCCAACTCCCCGGGTCCACGGAGATATAGGGACGGCAAAAAGATGATATCCTTGAAATTCCCTCATATATGATGAAGAGATTATCTTATGCGATTGCAAACAGGAGATTTCTACCCATAATCGACCGAACGAGCATTCACCATGGCACCCGTTAACGCCACACCCAAGATCCAGTTGGAGAGGCTGCTCTATACGCACTATCAGCACCAAAACCTGGCTGCTGCGAACAAATTCTTCACAGATTTTGGTTTCATTCCAGTACAGCAAAGTGACGACATAGTCTACTACCGCGGCTTCGGCGACAGTCCTTACATCTACGTCGCCGAAAGGTCGCCCGATAAATCCAAACACTTTGTGGGCGGAGGGTGGGTAGTCAAGTCACAAACAGACCTTGAAGCCGCATCGAGACTCCCTGGAGCATCACAAATCCAAGAATCAACTGCTCCTGGTGGTGGCCAATATGTGGATGTTCAAGACCTCAATGGGATCAACGTCCGACTCATCTATGGAATCACATATAGAGGAAGGGAAAAGCTGGAGCAAGAGCTCCCCAAGGCTGTCGTTTTCAACTCCTGGGAGGACAAGCAAAGAAAAGGAGAATTCCAGCGTTTTGACGCCGGCCCAAGCAAGGTTCACAAATTAGGACACTATGGTTTGGTTGTTGATAAGTCAAATTTTGACTCTACTGTCGCATGGTATACCCAAACCTTCGGTCTCGCACCCACGGACTCTCTGTTCGATGAAGAGTCGGGGAAGGACACGATGACCTTTATGCACATTGACAAGGGAGAAGAGTTCACAGATCACCACGTGAGTTGTCCGCTGCTTCCTTAGACTGCCGTCTCCCTAAGCAAAGCGTGGATGTATTGCTCACGAATGATAAGAGTTTCTTCATCCTATCCTCGCCTGCTCCTGTCAAAGGATCCCACCCACATCACTCAAGCTTCGAGATTGACAATATGGACTCTCAATTGATGGGCCACTACCACCTTCAAGCGGAAGGCTGGACCAACTGCTGGGGCGTGGGTAGACATCTCCTTGGAAGTCAAATCTTTGACTACTGGTGAGAGGGATTCTCCTTTGATCTTGTGAAATCAACCACTTATCTAATTAACCTAGGTTTGATGCATCTGGGAATATCGTGGAGCATTACTCTGATGGTGACCTCGTGAACAAGAATTCGGTCGTCACTCGCGAGAAGGCCGCACCTGATACTATGGCGGTCTGGGGTCCCAATGTTTCGTTTGCTTTCTTAACCGGACGTATTGAGGACATTAGCAAAGGACCGGCAGTACCGGAAGTCAAGAAGGTTCCGGATTTCATGCTCCAGAAGTAGCTGGCAGCGGCCATGTGAAAGTAGAAATAGCAACTTAAACATCCGTGGAAAATCGCTCTTGTACGTCACGAAGGCCCTCACTGTGCCAGATTTCACCAAAATTGCGAGAGAAAGCCCTGAATATATTTCAATTGCGTCTTTTTGAATAAATTTAGGTCTTTGACAAGCACTTCGCTTTTTACGTTATCATCTTCTCGCAAGAAAGTAAAATACATTACTCGTTAACGCTAGCAGCAAGGAGATTGAAACAGAGCAGGCCCCCAGCTTTCAATAGGGCTTCATGAGTATCTGTACTGTAAATGCACCAAATCCAATGTTATCACATGCATAGCTTACTCCGTCATTGAGCGTATCCGATATTCCAGCACCCAAGCCAACCGGTATTATCTGGGTCGTGTGGCCGGGCTAGTGATGGTAACGCCGCTGAGCAGCCACCGGGATTTTCCATAATCCCCATAATCCCGCTTTGCAGATTGTTGTAAAGCCGCCCCTGGGGATCTCGGAAGCGGAGACGAGCCCTTCTTATTTCAAACAATACCCGATGCCCGCGGATGATGCATAGATGATGCCTCGGACGGCTGAGATTGATTGAAAGTCGCCTCCGATCGAACGGCAATGAGTTGGTGGGGTAGGTACTGGAGAATAACGGAAAAGGTGATGGATGGCAATAATCTGTAAATCAGACTAAGTGTACAGGAGGGATAGTGTCTGGGAGCGGACGATGACGGAAGGTCTGTTTAGACCGCGACTCCGCAACGGGCATCACACCGGAGTGGGGTTAACCTTCAGTGCGGAGAAGTTGATCCAGTTCGAAATTTTGTGGCTGCTACATGCAAACTTTTATCTGTTGCTCGCTCGACTCTTTCAAAAGCCGGTTTTTTACAATTTGATAGAACGTAACTCGCTCATCTGGCTTGTCCTCGGCGTATCTTTCCATGAAGTGAGAAAGAACAACGCGATATTTTTGATTCTGTATTGAAGTACAGCACAAGGGCACATAGGGACGAACCAGATGGGGGAGGCACAGAGAGTAGCATTGGCAGGAGTACGTTTGATTCAGTCTTTTGATCCACCAAACCCAAGTGACACGATCCCGCATTGCTGTATCTGATGCTCGTTCGACTGTACATCATCACACTCCCTGGATTCTGACACTCAAATAGGGCAGCTGGGCTTCTTGGATCTTACATTTTTGCAGCCCTCGTAGCTACCGCCCTCTCACGGTCCTGACGCGCTCGATCTCTCAGCACGATTTTAAGACAGCCTGTGAAGCAGTACGCATCAGACTCATCGAAGTCGACTATGAGAACTTTGGATACCCTGGGAACGCGTTGGAAGGGCAGGACATCCTTATCTCTGCGCTCGGGAAAGCCGCGTTGCCACTGGCCCGTTCCGAAGCCCACTGGAAGGGAACCCGGGCGACTGCTTGGCTCGCTAAATTAAAGCGCCCAGTTGCCATCAAAAGCCCTGTAACTCGGTTGCTATGGCCAATGCAAGAGCGCTGCAAGACTCTGGCTCGCCATCAGACGCCCGCTCCCGCCGCTGCTGGACCTTCGATATTTGCATCGACCAGACACGGAATTAGTCGTCAAATTCAGGAACCGAGCTGGGCTTCCCGATACGTGCCTCGACTGGATTTACGGCATATGTTTCTTTATTCCGGCGCCGGGGCTAAGAGGTACAGTACAAGGATGATTTGGATCATTTGGTTGACTTGGTTTTATATAGGAAGAATCAGATTCGCAAAATTAGAGCAATTCAATTAATTCTATTAGGTCTACAGCAAGGCGTCTCTTGCCAGCACACACTTTCCCTATAATAATAACACTGCCATACCCCCAACCCTGTCTACCGGAGGTCAGTCAGCATGACAAAACGAGAAATTGAGCTTGCCATCGTGGGCGGCGGCATAGGAGGCCTCGCATTAGCCGCTGGCCTTCTACATCGAGGCTTGAACTCGCAAATCTACGAAGCAGCCCCCGAATTCTCAGAGATAGGCGCTGGAGTGGCCTTTGGGCCGAATTCCGTGTCGGCCATGTCGAAAATCGCGCCAGGCGTGTTGGAAGCCTACACCAGCCAGTCAACGGAAAATGGAGACCCCAAGGAGCGCGCGACGTGGTTCGACTTCCATCACGGCGTGGGTGACATCAAGCAGATCCATAAGGTCGCTCCTCGAAACGCCGAGGTTGGTTTGACTAGTGTACACCGTGCGCATTTCCTCGATGGGCTAGCTGCTTTGGTCCCAAAGGATATTGCCCACTTCGGAAAGCGTCTCACCAGCTTGGAAGAGCAGCCTTCAGGCAGGATCAAATTGGTCTTCAATGATGAGACCACGGCGGAGGCAGATGCTGTCATTGGCTGCGACGGAGTCAGGTCGAAAGTCCGGCCCATGGTGCTCGGTCCCGAATCAAAAAATGTTACGGCTTGTTACAGCAACAAGTACGCCTACCGTGGGCTGGTTCCCATGGACAAAGCAGCAAAAGTGCTAGGGGATTACTACGCACGCAACGGACAGATGTACCTTGGCCCAAACGGCCATGTCCTTACATTCCCCATCGAGCACGGCAACACGATGAATGTGGTCGCTTTCCAGACAGGCACTGGATCTTGGGAGCAGGAGAGATGGGTCCTGCCCACCCCGAAAGAGGACCGAATGCAAGATTTCGCCCAGTGGAATGAAAAAGTGCTGCACATTTTGGACGTAAGCTTTTCTTATCCCCTTCTTCCCCTCTCTTCTACTCTAGTCTACCACCGCGGAAAAATGACAACAATTACATCCATGGCTTAATCAAGAATAACTTTTACCCATGTATAGATTATGGAAGATAAGGGCGTGTGGGCTCTCTTCGATCACCCTCCTGCCGAGACATTCTACAAAGGGCGAATTGCGCTCTTAGGAGATGCAGCACATGCCTCGACGCCCCATCAGGGTGCTGGTGCTGGTCAAGCACTAGAAGATGCGTTCATTCTTTCGAGCCTACTAGGAGACGATTCTGTTCGCACTCCTTCTGACATTGTTGCTGCTTTCAAGGCCTATGACAGTGTCCGCCGTCCGCGAAGTCAGAAGGTAGTTACCACCAGTCGAGAGGCAGGGATGTTGTATGACTTCCAAGATCTAAATGCCGGTGCAGATCCCGTAAAAATCAAGGAGGCGCTGATGGGCATGTATGAGTGGATCTGGTCGGAGAATCTGGACGAGCAATTCGAACAAAGTCGGCGCTTATTGCTGCAGTCTCTCGGGGCTGTTCGGCTTTGATTTGTACTAGGGCTTGCTTCCGATTGCTATAAATTGATATGTATATATATATCTGTAAATATATTTCTCTCAAAAAATGGCCTTTCCTAGGTTTCCTTCGCAGGGCTGAGCAAAAGCGTGCTCAGCATTTTAGAGCATCACTATTGGAGGTATCGTGTCCAAGAAGTAAATTTATCTACATTACAAAAAAAGAGCAACAATTGAGAGATTTACAACGTAAAATGCAGAGGGTAAAATCTATAAAGGCAGCAGCCACTGTATGTAGGTCAATTGCATGATTCTTGCATTTCACTCTACCAAGTGGCTGGCACACACTGTGAAGTTTTGGTGTGGATTAAAGGGAACTCTCGTGCTCGCAATTACACCTGGCAGCCTCAAGCCACTCATCACTTATCCTACTACAATTGCAGCTCCCTCGCCTGTCACCTCCATTAAAATAAAGGGGGCGCGAAGGGGGGCCTTTTAGATGGCTTCCTGATTCATAGCACTACCATGCTTTTGAGTTCCAACGCTGCTCCTTTCAGCTCATGAAATGTCTTGGTTGTCTCTATCTGCCGGTACATGTCCTAAGTGTGCCATATGAGTGTGGAAGAGACCGACATAATTGTTGAATCCTATCTGAGCATTAATTTCAGAGCATCATTGTTTCTGTCATGACCCATTGGGAACAACTGGGGGATTCGCATTGGCCACCAAGTTGGCAAGATCTGGTTAAGGTTGTTTAGTTGCTCGTTTACCAACCAACATCAATATAGATATCTCACCTAGTATTGCGGAGCCGATTCCCCAGAACCTTGCAATATGCCCCAACGCAAGCTTTAGAAGTTCAGCCTCGATAAATGGAGGCTTGCGCCCTGTATCCGACCCGCTTCCGAGGCCCTTTGCCACCCTCATGTGAATTGCTGCTGGCCCGAGGACAAGGCAACCAATAAATGGAGAGTTACAAGGAATGTACTCGGGGGGCCATTGGCGGATACATCGGTAAACTTGCTCCGCATAAGGACGATAGTCCATCTCGCGTGCGCCGAACTTAGAAGCAGCTGCCAAGGGAGCAAGCAGCTGATTTTTCGAATTCGAAGACAAGTTTAACGACGCTTTTTCGGTAATGAATCGGACGAAGGTTTGACATCTACAAAGCTTGGAGTCAGTATCGAGGCATTTCACTGTGGTGACAACTGCGTACCCTTGAAGCATTATGTTCGTCGAGATAATCCAGTTACTCCTTCGGAAATGTTCAGAGTTGAATAAGATCGAGCCGGAGTCCAAATGGAACTGAGGAGGCAGAAGCAATGTGTAGCAGGCCACTGCAGCTTCGATATCTTTCGTGCGCTGAGGATCAGGCTTTTTTTGCTGCCCAAGATCGTAGGCTATGAGGAGGAGAAAGTTTATCACTAGGAACCACGCTCTTTCATCTTGGTTGGGACAACCCCGCAATGTTTGCCATGCAACCAGAGGATTCGGATCTATTATGGCTGATTCCACTGGAACATTTGCGAACCACGTATGATCAGATACTGGGAGGAGTACCTGCATCTTTGAACTGTCGATGGTGGGGGGACGACAGGCGATAGCTGAAGCAAATGTGTCCAGCTCCCAAACACACCACCAAGCACGACGGAGCTCTTCTCGCTCGCTCCATTCTAAGTTGGAGATAGTTCGAGCTGCGCTGTCGCTTTGATAGTCATCGTCAATCTTGTTCAATCCCAAGTCGTATGCAAGCCGAGAGCAGGCTCCAATCACTAGCCATCCCTGGGAATCTGGTTCACAAGAGTATAGGTAGAAAGCCAGCAAGATACAGCCTTGCAAGTATCTTAAGTTTGGTTGTCGGATGGCACGAATTGAATTATCGTAAATCGCCTTTGCCCGTTGCCCAAACCTGTCCCCTCTCTGTGGGGGTTTTATTCCATCGAATAAGGGAGACGAGGAAAACCTGGCAGAAAGCGCAAGCATCCCATGCAATATGAGCGAAGTTTCTAAGGGAAGCGATTGCGGATTATTTGCAGCTTGGTTAGAAATTTCGCTCTCCGTGAAGCCATGCTTGTGAAATAACGGGAGGAAGCTGTGAATCTTGTCAAAGAAGATTTCGATCCTGCTTTTAATTAGAGATATTTTTTCTTCCTCTTGTGAAGTATTTCTTACATCTCGACAATCAGTGACGCAGGGATCTCCAATCCAAAGGCGTTCTCTGGCCTCTCTAATGTCTCTCTCACTCTTTCACTATTTGATACCTGAGGAGGAGCATGCAGAGACAATCCTGTCTGTGGACTTCCTATACGTTGAGATTCCGGGACGAGCGATTGCCAATCAATATTAGATGAGTTCCAGTCGCCATATGCCGCCATACCACGAGTTTGGTAATGGTCTGGGGCCTGTAACTCACCATTAAACATGCTCATGCTAAAAAATGGAAGCCGGCAAGGGTCAAAAGGTCCTAGCACGTCAAAATGGGTCGACAGCATGTCTCCAGGAGGGTTTAATTGCGCTGGGATCAGGTTTTGAGAGGAGTCTGGTGTAATGGCGTCATATGCTATGTCGCTCGTGCGACTGGTGGTGTTATTGGAGGTTTGGGTGTTCTCAGCCGCGGTCGTGCTTTGCTGAGGTGACGCTTCCCGGCGCCCGTTCTCGTCACGCTCAAGCGCGCCATTGTCATCCTGCATAAACATGGCGAAGTTACCTAAAAGGATGAGTTCAATGAGAAGAGAGGATAGCGGGGCGTGGGAGTGACTGACTATCAAACGAAGCATTTCTTTGCGAGTGTCTCTGTTCCAGTATCAGATCTTCAAATAAATCTCGTCGAATGTCGGGATTTGCCAGATCACTCCCATAGCTCTGCAATTGGCACGAGCCCGGCCCGTCATGAGCGGGGCTTGTATTGCGTACTGGATTCGTCGTGCCGGCACTTTGATTTGGATGAGTGTCTTGCGCTGCCTGCCGCGGGTTGTCGACATTTGCTTCGACGTCCGGTTCTTCTCAGTTCGTCATTCATGCTCCTGGTTGTTATACGATAGAGGTGACGACATACCAGCCCCATCTACCCGCTTATGGTGCCTCCGACGACCCAGGGTGCGAGGCTTCCGCGTCGTCGGAAAGAGACAAATAGAGTCTGTTCTGACACACAGTGAGCATACCGGCAGCACCATGTCGCCTAGATAGAAGCCTCGCGTCAGCTCCAAGAAACGAAAGTGAGGTCGGGGATTGGGAGCACAGCAGCGACCCACATTTCGACTTTTTCCTGCTACATTCTGTGCATGCCCGCTTCCCACGCCGGGGGCCATTCAATGCGGAGAGGGTTGGAGGCTGAAGATATTGATGGGTCGAGTCGCCAGCCATTGTAGCATGCATAGCACGACACGGAGGGCGGTGGTTCGGTTCATGCAGGAGTGGGCGATGACTTGACCTTGTGGTGGGAGGTAGGTGGTGAGTGGTGATGGTGGATGGAGGTTGCAGTGATGCTTTCGAAGGTCCTGACGTAGCAAAGCTGCAGAGCTAGAGTTTCGGATAAGGGCTTGCAGGCGGGCCGGGAAACGCATTACACAAAACGCCAACTCGGAGTGCTGGAAGTGCAGGGATGGCGAGAGCGCGGGGGGAATCCGACGAAAAAAAGTGGTGGGTTCGCTTAAAAAAAAGTTTAATACTAGTCATGCAAAGAGCTTGTAATGGTAGCCTTTCCAATCGTACCCCACGATATCAACCCCAGATAGAAAACATCGGTGGAGGTTTTCACCATATCACGAACTATATTGTACAGCACTACACAGCACATAACATCACGCCCATAAACTGCTCTTGAGCCTACGCGACACCGCTGACCCTATCTCGAGCCTCAGCAAAACTAACATGCTAATGCGGTTAAACGAATAGAAAAACCACATACGCAATCAGCGATCTGCTGCCATCCCGGCCAATGTGCCCATTCTCCGTCGTAGCTCGTAGCCGAAACAATTTTCGTAGACGTAAACGATGCCTTTGCTCCGCTTCTTGGCCATCTCGGTCAGAGTTGCTGCTCCATATCCCAGGCGTTCCATCACCCTGGGTCTGTAGCCATCAACCACAATGTCAACTGTTCAAGCAGCTCTTCAAAAACCTTTCGGCCTTCCGGATCCTTCAAGTCAATCTCTGTTGCATGCTTGCCCATATTTCCATCAAACTTGGAAGAATGGGACATCACTGAGTCCTGCAGCTCAAAACATGGGAATGTCCATTGCTTTCCGATTTATTTCTGGCGCTGGAGCATGGAGCTCTCTGGCTGTGAAAACGAATCCACCTGATAAGAAAGCCTCAACTAATCATTGACAGCACCCGTCTATAGCTCAGAGATAGCACCAACCAAGCTCCGCGGCCTCTTCGTCGGCCTCACTGGAGTTTTCCTCGTGATTAGATACTATCTCGGGTCCTATATGGGCCTTGCCTTCTACTCTGTACAGGGAAATCCTGCGGCTCAGTGGCGCGGCCCTCTTGGGCTGGCGATTCTCTTTCCTACTGTTGTCCTTCTCGTTCTCCCCTTGCTTCCCGAGTCGCCTCGTTAGTGCCTCATGAACAATCAAATTGAGAGACCAAGAGAGACTGTTATGAGCTTACACGGCCGAGACGTCGCTTCTCAAGAATACGCAAGAGCCGAATTCCATCAAATGTCGATCCAAGCGGATCACAACTGCACTTTAGAGACATCATGGTGGTTGATGCTCAATCCCGCGCATCGCAAGCGAATGGAGATGGCAACGGCATGGGGATTTATCGTACAGAGTACCGGCCTCCTTGTCTTGACCAACTACGGCTCTGTTCTATATGGAAGTTTGGGCTATGGTCCACGAGACCAGATAATCTTCCGGTGTGGGTGGATCACAGTAGACCTCTGCTTCAATGTTCTAGGTATGTCATATCTGATCAAATAAAAGGACGCCGTCTTGCTACGCCCTAGTGACTAGGCGACATCATAGTAGATCGGACGGGTTGGAAGCCACTAATGATTTTCGGTCTTATCGCTTGCTGCTCTTGCGTAATCCTTGAAACCGCGATGGTAGCGACATATACCTCTCTTGTACCTACTACTCCAAACAAATCTGGCCTTGCCATGGCGGTTGCCGCGTTGTGAATGTGACATGGACTGCACTGATTGGAATCTCGCACTAACCATCCCCCAACTACACATACGTGTTCCTCGCCTTCTTTGCTTGCACTATCGATACTGCAGGGTTCGTCATCTATACTGAGATATTTTCCAACCATCTTCGCGCCAAAGGTGTTACAATCGGAATTGCAGCATCGACTGTGGTTGATGTGCCTTACTTCAAGGCGCAAGCACCGGGTTTGCGAACGTAGGCTTGAGGTACTTCTTGTTATAGTGCAGCCCAGTGCCTTGCTTTAGTAAAGAGCTTAGTGAAGGTTGCATTGACAAGACCTCTTTTATCCTTTCATCATAATTCCCTCCCTCAGTGTTGTCTATGTCATTTGGCGCTATCCAGAGACCAAAGGTAATTATACCCTCTAATCTGATCACGAGCGAGAAGAAGATTAACGCACATTCAGGTATTCCACTCGAGGTGACAGCAAAATTACTTGGTGACGTAGATCAAGTCATGATCTTCAGTGAGGACAATTTTTATCAACCATACTAACCACCAGCTGGGCCTCCAAGAAACACGGAGTGTCCGGCTCCTCCGAAGAAATCATAATTGACGAAAAGAATGGAGGGACTCTCAATACCACAAAACACTATGAGACGACTCAAGTATAAATCATATTCACTCGACAAGCTATCTGGTCAAGGTATAAAGCCTCAAGTTCAGATAGAGCCGACTTCCATATTCCGGAAACTCTTGTGACACATAGTCAAACCAGAAGGAAGATGACCAGAGCCGACGGAATTTGGAAACAAAACTTGATGACAATCACATGGCAGATTTAAGAATAATACGGTACCTACAAGTACATCGAAGTCACTATAGCTGATGATTCATGCTTTACTGTTTGCTCAATTTGGCTTGATGTAGTCGTGCTTGCCGCGTGTTCGACCGATCCTAAACACATGCTCCCAGTGAGCGTAAAGCATGCACTATTAATATCGTAAGAGAGCGGAGGTTGGGGTAAAAGTCCGGTCTTGAAGGGTTTGAAGGACCTAGTATTCAACCACTAGACTCACTTCATTACGGCTTGTGCTGGCAGGACAAATACAGGGACCAGCACTATAACCGAAGTCACTTTATAGGGTGTGCTCTTGAGGCCACAATGCCTGGAACGCGATTGAGCCCTCCAGAGGATCTCGCCACAAAGTTTCATGGCGTCCTTACAAGGCTACACCCTGAGAAGCTATCTACCTCCACGAAATTTGGGGTATATTCTGTTTAGTTGCACAACACAACAGCCTAAACTTTCTCGATATGAGGTTTTGATTAATCGTCTAATACCTGCAGTGGGTTCCCCAAAGGATCAGATCTCGACTTTTATTCTTAGAGGTAACAAGGAACCGCGCTCTTTCTGTTGGGAATTTACAGTGGCCAAAAGAAAGCTCAATCTCTTGAGAAAATTCAACGGGATCAATTATTACTCGAGGATGCTTTTATTACCTATCGCCCTTAGAATTGTTCCCATTACATTATTGTCTTCTTGTAATATCGACTGCATACTGGCGGGTAGTTGGCATTGAAGCTTCCCCGAACTCACCTTTCCATGATCCATCATCAAACGATTCAAACCAAATGCAACAAAGTTGCTCCACGATCAACTGGAAGATTGACTCCCGTGATGGCTGAGGCCCGACTGCTGAACAGAAACACTGCAGCCTCTGCTAGCGGGCTACTGTACCTCGCGGTATGGAATCTGGACGTTTATAGATCATTGCTCGTATGTTTGTGCTTGACATATTAAGAAACGTTATCGCCAAATCCCATCTTGAATCTTTTTCTTCACATTTACCAATATAATGCCACTCATAAAAGACGGTACCGCTGTCATTACCTGTGCATCCTCTGGTACGCACTCCCAAACCAGTTACGTCGTTGGAGCTTAATTGCTAACAATGCTGTCGGGATGAATCCACCTGGCATTCACCTACTCACGTGAGCATGCGACATTACGTGTCGGCTCTAGGCCACAAAGGGCTAGGCCCTTTGTGGCAACACGTATATTAGCTGGCTCTACGTTAAGTAGTCGAAAGAATACAATCGATTTCAATACAACCAAACAGTACCCCATATACTCGCATATGCAGTATCACACCTGTGATACCAACAAATGCTAAGGTATTGGGAGAGCCACAGCGATTCAATTCGCCCTTGGCGGTTGTAAGAACATCGCTCTTGGCGATTTGTCCCTGTCTGGACTGGAGGAGACTCGCAATTTCATCCTCCAAAAATCTCCCGATGCAGTTGTAGAGATCAGCAAGTTCGACGTGACGGACGAAGCGCTCGTGGACCAGTTCTATTCAAACGTAGCAACAAAATTCGGGGGCATTCATTATGCAGCAAATGTGGCTGGCGCTATGCACTCTGCTACTCCAGTGCATGAGAGCACATCTGAAATGTATGATAAAGTGTTCGCAGTCAACCAGAAAGGAGTACGTGAGCATTTATTCCATCAACTATAAGAGAGAGTAGACGTAGAATGGTAATTGTGTAGATCTTTTTGTGTGAAAGGGCGATAATCAGGCAGATGTTGAAACAAGAACGGCGGCCTAGAGGAGATAGTCGCGGAAGCATAGTCAACGTCAACAGCCAGCTGGCAGAAATTTCGTGCAACGGCATGGCGGCATACTCGATGCATTAGATTATGGGCCAGAAGGTACCAGAGTGAATACGGTTGCACCAGGGCCAACCACAACTCCCCTTCTTGTTGCAACACAGAATGATCAATTCATTAGAAAAATGGAGACACTTACGCCACTACAAAGAAATGCTCGATCTGAGGATATTGCCAACGCCCTAGTCCGGCTGTCTAGCGAACGCGCATTCTTTATCACAGGAGTGTCTCTTGTTGTGGATGGGGGTTTGGGATTGGAGAGCGGAATTTAGGAATAGACGCATGAGAACACAAACTTTCATATGTGAAACAACGTACTTCATATGCCATGTTTCAATGTGAGACCATGCCACGATGGTAGAGAACGCCTGGAGTGATGGGCATGGCTAAGTTCCTGCTAGCGGGAATTATAACCAAAAAGTAATATATTATTTGAGAGCGTATTCTTCTCGTTACCATTTGTTCTTTCAATTTGACAGACATAAAACTAAGATAAACTTTTGACTTTCAATTTAAGTCTAAGATATTGACCAGAAAGGAGACCTCATTGAATCTTTCCTTCTGTGACCATGGATCGAGACACCTCTATGGATTTCTCGACTGCTGTCAAAGCCATCTAACTGAGTATAAGTAAAATGGATATTGATTGAGGTTTTTCTCAGGCTTACTTTCTCAGTCGCCGCCACTATCTCATCATATTCGCGGCTTTCTTCTTTGAGATCAGGATAGTTCCATTCAAAAATGTAGGACAGAATGAGGCCCTCGTCGCCTTCTTGAGGGCTGTTGGAGATCAAATTAGTGGTCGTAGAACCGTCCGTCTGACGGAAGATAATCTAGCGGGTGGTACAATCAGCACTCCAATGCTCTCCAATTCTTGACAGAACGGTTCAATGCAAACTGTAGCGAAGCTTAGTGGTGATACATACCCACTGCTGCGAGTAGGATGTCACTTCCTCTCTCATTTCTCTTACAGCACCGTTTTCTTGCACGAGAATAGCATCACGGAGTACCACATCACCTTCGTCCTTCAATACGGTGCATGACTTCATTAACGGCACGAACTCTGTAGCATGTCGGACCTTGCGTTGCAGAGCTGTCCAGAGTTGTGTGTGTTTGAGAATAAATGCTGCACCAGGAGGATTGACAGGCACAGAACGTGCAGCTCTAATCTGGACCATTTTTGTAGCGGCGAATCAATACGGTGGTGTTGGTAGGTACCACTTAGAATAGTCGTAACTAGATAGTGGAACGTCAAAGCTAAGAAAGATCCTCTCCGCGTTAATTACAGTAGACAGTAAAAGGACGAGCCGGGCCGCCAATTATCCTTTCTTTCTGGCCCGCCACCTCGTTCCGCTCCGGAGAATATTGTGGATCGGCATCGGCTTTGGTAAGCTCGTTAAGCCGCGACTTCTTACGTGACTTCTTCAGATCCCTTGAGCCGGGGAAAGCGGTGTTTAGACGTATGAAATATCGATCACCATACCGATCGATTACTCCGTGCATTTCCCCGGTGACAGTCAGTTGTGATTTATCATCGCGCTTGGAAGGTGCGGGGTTATGGGTGCGGGGTACGGGGTACGGGTGGCATCTCCGGCGTTACAGTATTTGGATCTAGAGTCCGCAAAGCCGGAATAGACCCTAGGCATGAAAGGCTATAAGCACAGCATTACGCCATGGATCAGGCCACCAAGTCTACTTTGTCATCTCTCAATTGTAAATGCAGTATGTCCACTCGCACCATCACCAGAGAGGAGGCCATCCGCCTCACAAAAGAGGTAAGTGGCAGGCACCGCTACTTGCTCACTGTGTCTGGAACTCACTTTATTCCAGTTCTTTGCCGATGTGGACGCTCTAAGGGTAGAGGAAACCGGGAGTTACTATGATGAAGATGCGCTTTGTCAGTTCGGAAATCAACCGATAGTACAGGGTAAAAACGAGATTAAAAAGGTAATTCCTATATCCTCTACTACAAAACAAAGTATAGCTTGCTAATTATATTAGCTTTTGGCCGACTGGTATGACCTTTTTGATAGTATGTATCACGACAACCAAACTCTCAATCTCGGTATATGGCCCTCTCGTCTCCCATTTAAGTACATATACAAGACTGATTACGCAAATAGATGCGGAGGAGAATACGATAATCACGTCACAGCTGGTGGAATATGTAATTAAAGCGCATGGGGATAAGAATCCAGTCGTTATTCCTTCTATGAGTTATATGAAACTTGCCCCATCATGCAATGGAGGAAAGTGGAAGTTTATCGATTTCCGTGTCTATTTTGACACTTCACCTATTTTCAAGAAGGTTATGACTACTAGCTCCTAGGATTAGAAGAAATCCAACCATTTTTGCTCAACGAGGCTGCTGCGTGCTGTGTCTGCGGCGGCGGTATGCACTGCTTTTCTCAGTTGGCATCTCACGTAGTAATTAGCGTGACTCCCTACAAATATTGAGACTAGGGCAGCTTAAGGGTTGATGACCCTATGAAAGAACCATCTTAAGCTAATATTCTTAAATTTCTCCGATTCCAAAGCTTCCTCCCCTGCAAGTACCAGGGTACTTTGTATGACAGATTGCAAGTGCCAAACTGTTTTACTTTAGCCTATTATTACAAGTAGTTAAAGAGTCTCGTTAAAATTATTACTCAGTAACATAGCTATTAATAATCCAATATTGTCATAATTGATTCAAATTAACTACACCTTCTAATGTAGAGGAGTAAGGCGTGCTCGCTACGTGTCAACACGTACTGCCAGAAACAAAAGGGCCACCGAGGCATGGCACAATAAATGTCACGGGTCGGCAGTGCTATACTCAAGCAAATGGTTTCCCTAAATACAAGAAGAAGATTCTAAAGAGAGAAGAAGGCTCAGCCCGAGCTTCGTACGATATTTGTGTCTCGTACGAAGCAATTATAGAGCTGTTGTCAAGGCAACGCCTTGTATATTTCTTATAACCTTATAGAATATAATAATATATCTTTAATAAGGTACTTAAATTTGCACAGTACCTGTCGTAGACGTAATTATAGTAGTCATCTTATTATAATAGCTTCTTTATATCGACGTAGTTCTTAATAATTAAGAACGGAAGTGCCTCTTTTTTATTAATAAGGGAATCGTGTATTTAAGTACGTCTTTAATATACTTTTTCATTAATAAACACGTTAAAGTTAATTCTTTAATATAAGCTAGCCCGTAGGCACACTTATAGGAGCCACTAAATTGCAGACTTTTAGAAGAATAGTAAAGTTTATTTTCCGCTATTATATTAATATAAGTTCGTATCTTGTTTTATACTATTTTAATAATTACTCTTCCCGTCTCTTTATTTAGTCAACTAGGAGTTAAACGCCTAATAGTATTAGTAATATACTTTATATCTTTTATATTTGTGACGACCGGTGATGCCCAAAGCCTCATTTCCACCGGCTCTACTTAGTATTTCCCGATCGGGACGTACCGAGATTACTATGGTACTAGGCATACCGACCTCTTATATATAAACCTCTTCTTTCTTTACCTTCTTTTCTTTGTAGTTGTAGATTCTAAGTTAAAGCTTAGTATCGTCATATATCCTGTGTTAATATGTGAGGCGTTAGTTACACGTGATTGCCGTCTTTTTAGGGTAAGCGTTATATTATTTACAACTTGTTTTAACCCGTTTAAGAAGATAGTAAATATCCTCCTCCCCCTAATTTTCTTGTGAGTGGTTACGACTTAGAAGCTTAAATACAGGAAAGGCCTATACTAAGCCTTGTAGCTTAACGAATAGTAGCATTAAAACCTTTACTAATAGCGAAATTAACATCTACTTCGCTATTATTATCTTTATTTTCCTCCCCGACTTTTGCCTCTACACGACGAAGTCGACAACTTCTCTTCGCCGGAACCCTTCCTCTAACTCGCTAAGTTAAGCCGAAAGTCGTTCCTCCTTTAGTAAAGTAATCCGCTATAGACGACGCTAATATATTGTCCGCCTTTTTTTCTATTCCCTTACTTAATTCTCTTGATAATAATACTCTTAAAGTTAATATTTCTAATAATACGCTTAGTGTTAAATTTAGCTAAGTAATAAGTTAGTACACGTTAAGAAGTAGTACAAAGCTTATAAGAATACACATAAGAAAGACACTATAGGAAAGCCGACTTCGCATTTTGGAAGAGTAACTTACGAAGAATCGTATAAAGAACCAGCGATTAAAGTTTTTTTTTTTAATAACAGCGACTTATAACTAACGAGCCTTTACCACGTAAATCCGCCCTTAGATTTGTGACTTTCCAAGAAGAAAAGATACCCCTTTATCTCTTAATTAAGAAAACTCCTGCCCCCGAGCCAAATAAAGGCAAAGGTAAGGTATAAATTACTCCTAACCCTAGTGAATTATTAAACGACGACAATAAAAACGACTACTAATTACCTAGTATCTTACGTCGTTGTTCCCCCTTTTTCTCTAAGATATCTTAAATGTTTATAGCCTCGCAAATCGAGAAGATCCCTAACCTAAACAACAAGCTCTCGAACGGCATTAGCTATAATTCACGTTTATAGGAAGTTTAGGTCCGGAACGCTATGCGCCGATATAATTAATACTTCGTCGACAACGATCATAAGAAAAACTAGTTACTTGTATAAACGAAAGGAATAAATAGCTTGCACGTTCCTAAAACCCTCTTTTTTGTTCCCGATACTTAACGATAACGAAAACCTAATAAATGCGCTTAACCTAGTTGACTAAGTAATTAAATTCTTAACTAATCCTTATAAGTAATAAATAGCGCGCAACCTTTATTTTATGTTAAAAATAAAAGCCGCAAGATAAACCTTTTAGAATTTTTATTACTAATTTAGGACTTTTGCTAGCTAAGGCGGCGTAACTAATAACTTAATACTTAAAATAGACTTGCAAAATAAGCTCCTATCCCGCCTACATAAGCAACTATTTCATAAGTATTAAAGAGCTAAAACCTTAGAAGAATATGTGGAAGTAATCCAAGCCGAAGACTAGGGACAAATCGTGGAGAGCATCATTTACGCTAGTCGTTTTGGCCCCTTAGCGATAAATATAAATTCCTATCCTCGACGCGAAGTCGATGCCTTCTCGGGAATCATGGGAAAATTACTCTAAGCATTTACTGTTGGTCCACAGGTCCCTACATGAGCATACTTTAGTCTGGAAAAGGGGGTGCAGTCAAGATCAGGGGTCAGAACCTAGCCGGACTAGGTTCGGATGACATTCGGTGAGGTTTCGTAGGGGTTCCGTAATATATAGTCTGGCCCTCCTCGCACTCTCTTAGAAATACACAAATTTTAAACTACACTTTATTACTTTATCGCTATATACGCATTTTAAATATATTTACACATACGGCGTAGTACATAAACCGGTACTATACTGACACTAATTAGTAGTAAGCTTGTATCGTTAACCTTATTATAAATAAAAAAGGTCTTAGGTTATAAAGCGGATTTTAGGCTTTAACTTAAAGATTACTTCACTGTATTTTCCTTAAAGGGCATTTTACCTTTTCTAAATTGTAGAGGGAAGGTAACTTCTCTTTTAAGACTCGACTAGGACTATCGCACGTTAGAGAAGAGTTATTATAATACAATAGTTACTTTATAAAGACTATTAATTTAATATCCTTAAATTTAAAACTTTAGACCTTTAAGAAACCTATCTAGGAACTTATTAGATTACCTACGAATTATATTCGATATAATAGTAGATACTTTAAACCGTACGCCGGAGTTAGAATTAACTTTAGAAACATTTAATAACACGGCTATACTAAAAGAAACATTAAATCTTAACTTAGTTTTTATAGGAAATACGACGGTATACTTACGGAAGTTTCGTGAGTCTTTTTATAACGGCTATATTAAGGGAGAATTCCTTTTCTAAGACTTTTAAGAGTATTTTAAAAGTTAAATAATAAAGGAGTTTAAATTAATTAAGGTTATAGAACGTATATACTTTAAGGACGACTTACGAGCCTGTAGTGTGTTTATACGACGACAAAAGGGGACGAGGATAGTAAAGGTTTTAATAAAGGCAGTGTAAGCCAAGGAAAATTTGTAGTTAAAGACTAAATAAAGATATAAATTCGAAATTACCCCAAATTAATACTGAATTATATTTAGGAATTAGTCTCTCGCCTATTACTACTAATCTTAATAACACTTTAATAAAATTAACCCTTAATGTCTTTATAATATTAATTAGAGGTAATTATTTATTCTGTGAAGGAAGACACTCTTTTAAAAGGATTAAAAACGAAGCTTATAAAAACGATTTAGTTATTAAGGTCACTTAAGATTTCCCCTATTAAAAGAAATAAACTTAATAATTTATATAATATAACTTTACTTATAGTTTTAAAGAAGGAGTTCTTATTTACTCTTAGGAGGGATCCCTTAAGTAATCTCTACTTATAGAGATTAAATAACTACGCGTTATTAAATCTTACACTAACACTAGTAATATACCCACGGGACAGGTTATTACTACTATTTGAGGTTCTTAGGACTATTAGACTATATACGGAGCCGATTCGGCTATTATAGTATATTATAAATTTATTAACCTTAGACTAAGTAAAATCGTTAGTAAACCTTATTAAGATATATACTAAGGAGCTCTAATATAGCGAAGACAAGGATTACTTAGATAAAAAGCTTTATATTTTCGCCGACTTGTGTTAGAGAGTATTAGTTAAGACTAAAGTCTAGAACTAAGCCTTTCTATTAATATTACGAGATAAAGTTAGTTTGTATTATTATTAGTACCTTTAGAATAAGGGGTACTCGTTTAATAAGCTTATTAAGACGACTCGTAAACACTTTAAGATAGAGGAGAGAGTTAACAAGTTCCTTAGTCGATAGTTTAGTTTAACTTTCTCGTTATTTTAAAATAAGCCTTATTAAACAGGAAAGCTAGTACTAACTTAATTAGAAAACTTCGCCAAGGAACTATAGAGTATTTAGTTTAGTTTAAAAGACGACAATATATAGAACGACAAGACGCTCTGCGATAAGTTTATATAAGGAATAGTAAGGAACCCTCTCTTTAAAATAGCCTTATTTAAGGCACCCCTTACCTTCTTTATATTAATAAATAGTCTTTACTCCGCCGTTAGCGTTAAAGTAACTTATAACTCGGGATCGAGGGTAGGCAAGTACTCCGGATTTAATACGAATCGCTACTAATCTTATGTTATAAATAAGGCGGCTTATTATTCTAATTATAAAATAAATTTTTTAAGTAGAAATAAACGCGGAGACAAATTCTAGCTTATATTAGGCTATATAGGCTGTATTATTTATAAGAAAATAAATTACTATAGTAGTCGCCACTCTAATAAAGAGTAAGTAGCGTCTAAGGCAAGGTACTTCGCGGCGCGTAAGGCTAAAGGAGTAAAAGCCACAAATAAGACCTTTAGGAGCTACTTAGCTTATATTAAGGGGATCGACCCTAATTTAGACTAGAACCGGACTATATCTAGACACTATTCGGGAAACTACTAAAATATAGATTTAAACACTTTAATAAATATTAATAATTCTTTAGAGAGTTCTGACAATAATAATAATAATAATAGCACCGTAAACTTTACGACTATATTTACGACAAGTGAGGCATAATATAATACACGAGAAGTCATAAGGCAACTTAAGGAGAAGAAGATTACTTATATCTTAAAAAGTAAAATCAAGAGACTTACTCTAAGCGAGGCTTATATAACGTAATAGACAGACAGATTCTTTTAAGGTCTATTAATTAATATAAGGACATTTAATAAAAATACGGGAGGGATTAACTAGATACGAATATTATAGTGAATTTAAGATGTCAAGTTTAACACTAACTAGGCGGGCTAAAGCCGGATCACATTCAGTGCCGGTTTGCGGCCGTCTTTAAGAGTTATTATAATTAATACTCTGGCTAAAGAAATAGACTTCTAAATCGTGGACGTAAATATCCCGTTTTTAGTTTACTTATAGTAATTAAATGTACTTAACGCGTAATATAATAACCTACGTAATGTCTTAATTTAAGGTAACAGGAAGCACTTAATTATATAAAAGTATAAGCATTTATAATTACTTTTAGATTAATATTATTAATTACTAGATACTTTTACCGGAATAATAAATATATACTACTTAACTAAACCAGAAATACGTCGGCTTTATAGGCGTTTCGGACACTCTTCGGTAAGGCGCTTATAGTACTTATGTCGTACAGGCATGGGTTAATGCTCAGTTAGCTGCACGCTACGCTGGATATAGTTTCTGCCACGTTATACCGCTTTTAGGAGAATAACGTGTTCCCCTAATTTCCTTATATATTTTAAATAATAATTAACTACTTTAATTAAACTTACGTTAATTATAAGGCTCTACTTTACTTTTACACTATAGTTATAAGCCCTGTGACGAAATTATTAAGTTAGTATTCTTCCTTTTATACTTTATAGATTTAAGTAAAGCTATTAACGTAAGATTAGTAAGTGACGAATAACATCGGCGTTTTTTACTTATTAACAAGTGTAGTTTACACTGCTATTTTCCCTTTAACCTCTTTTAAAAAGGATAAATCGAGCACTTATACTTAATATTCTCTTTTCCTCTTTAATAAATCTATTAAACCCTCGAAAAAGTAACCCTTTCTTTGTTATAGCAGACTTAACTTTAGTCTCTTTATTTAATAATTAAACGCCGCTTAACTACGACAGGCAAACTTAGACCCTATAGTATTAAGCCTTTAAATCCTTTTATATTTTTTATAAAGTATAAACGTTAATTAATTTAGAGCTACCGGCCGCTCTAAATATCCTCGAAAACGAGCCTTAAGTATAAACGATTAACAAAGTAAAGGTATAATAGGACAAGGAGGCTTTCAATTTTAACTTTAAGGAGTAAATAAAGTAAGATAAAGACTAACGAGTACTTAAGCTTAAGGGACTTAAACTAAGTATAATGCCTCTTATATTATTTAGTGTTATTATAATTACTCTAATATATACTGCCCTAATAAGGGAGTATGTTATTAAACACGTATAATAGTTAGAAAAGGCTCGAGCCTATAAAGTAATATATAAGTAGATTTAAGAGACGGTTAATCCTTTGATTTATTAAAGTGTTATTCGAGAGTGTAAGATTAAGGAGGAATAGAGAGCAAAAAAGTAACCTAATAAAATAATAGATAAACTAAACGACCCACGATCTTAGACTTTATAAATACTTCTTAAGGTATTAAAGAAAGACTACGCCCCTTTAAAAACAAGTAACCTTACTAAAGCTTAAGCTAAATATAAAGAGAAGCTCGAAATCATTAAATTAAGAAGGGTTAATCTTAAAGTGTGAATTTAAGAGTAATAATCAGCCTACTAAGATACTTTATTATATAATATTCTAGATATTAAGGGCCCCTTAGCGATTATTAACTTTATTAAGGCAGTGTAAAAGAAGCTTACACTTAAATAGGCTTATAAACGATTGTCTAAGGTCCTTAGAAATAATACTCTCGGGTTTATTTATAAGTATATATTACTTTAATACGTTAACTAATTATTAGCGCTTAACGAAGAGTCTCTTATAACTATTAAGAGGAACAAAACAGTTAGATTATATATTATACTTAAAGGGAGATTAAATACTTTAGAAGTATAACTAGTACTAAAGACTCCTTCACTAAATACCTCGATTAACACTTGCCCTTATAAGGTGAGCTCTCACTAATATAAAGTAATTAATTATTATAGACTTTAATATTACTACGACGGCTTAACTAGAGGAAAACTACGCAACTTATTATTTATAAAGGAAATCAAAGAAACCCGAATTAAGCTTAATAAGAAGTTTCCTGACCTTAAGCGAGTAATTAGTAAGAAAAGGTAAAGACAAGTAGTAGTAAAGGAAATTACTAAGGAAATAACCTCCGAAAACTCCTTGTCTTCTTTAATAACTTTAATAAAAGTCTTAAAGTTACTAAAGTATCTTAGTAATATTAATATATATATAATTAGTTTAGAGTTATTTAATAAGGCTCTCACTACCTTAAGAATCTACGCCACTATTAATATAAATCGACATCCGCTCTTAGAGAGCACCTTACTTAATAACGGCGCTATTACTTATTTAGTTAATTCAGTTGCTTTACTAGAGCCTAAAACTTTTATTAAATTAACTAACGACGATAGTATTAAAGCCAGAACGTCGAGCCTTATAATTAAAGGTCGAGGTACTTGTGTTTTTAAAGGTGCTCTCTATGGCCCTAATAGATTAAACACTAAGGACTTGAGGCTCTTTAACGTCATTATTATTAAAGGGTTTAATATTAATATTATTTTAAAGGCTCGTTTATTATAAGTAAGAGTTTAGTATAATAAATTAAACTACACGTTACACGTGAAATTAACTAAGAAGAGTATTATGTTAAAGCAATTAGAGCGACAGTTTAACTTAGTTTTCTTTAAATATAAGCCTTTTAATTACTCTTTAGCTCCCGTAATAGCTCTTAACTCTTTAATTCGCTTAATTTATACCTTTTTAATATTCCTTACGTTTTAAAAGAGTATTTAGGAAGGCTTTTAATTAAGTCGACGATATTTAAGACCGCGGCTAAATAACACTAAGTTATAGCACTTATAGGCAAGGTACTTAAGGAAGGAAGCGTTAAAGAATTTAGTTAAAATACGCGCAACGTCGAAATCTTAAGTACTACTTAAATTAAATATAAAGAGTATTCTTTAACTGTCGCGTAGTAAGTTATTAGTTAAAGACCTTTAGAGAGAATAATTACCCGGCCTTTTTATTATATTTCTTAAGACTTATTTGACTTCCCTATTAAATTTAATAAAAATAGCTAGCTCTTATTAATTAAAGACTAATATAATAGGAAATTTTATAAATAGCTCTTAAAAAATAAAAGGTTAATTGCTATCTTAAGAGCCCTTAAACTATTTAAGGCGTGGACGAGACGTTAATTCGGACTCTCGATTTATAAAATACGCTAAGACAATAATACCTCGGTTATAAGAATTAATAAATTAACTAAGTACGAAAAGTAATATATAGAGAATAATAGTAATATTAAGGGTACCCCTTTATATACGCACTAACTTAATAAGGGAGCTAAGCGTGTAAGTAAGGAAATCATTAAAAAGTCTATTAAGATACGCCTTTTAGCAAACTTATTAAAGGAACTTTAAATAGAAGTAACTATAATAATAATTACTTTTTATAACATAAGTTTAGCTACTCGGAAAGGCTTTAAGAGTTTAAATAAGATCTTTTACGCCTAGTTTAAGTAATATTTTCGGTATTACGACCTTAAGTTTATTTAAAAGCTTAACACTAATATATAACCTAACTAAAGCAATATATAAGCGTACAACTATAAACCTTACCTTATAATTAAGGACCGAGAGGCTCTTTAACAAAAGAGAGCATTTAAAGTCAACCTAAGAGCGTACCTTAGATACTTAGTAGGATACGTCTCGTTTAATATATATAAAGTCTAAGTACTTTAATTATAGTGTGTAATAGTGACTCAGAACGTTACTTTTAATAAATCCCTCTTTTATTTAGGCTCTCTAAATATAAAGAGAGTAGTTAACTAGCCGCGCTTAATATTAAGAGATCTTACTAAAATACTAAAAGAAAAGGAGGGACCTTAAGACGCTAGAACTGATATAATTAATCGACTAAGTACATTTAATATATTAGAATTAATAATAAGTATTACTTTAAAAAAGGAATAATTAAGTTAAGTAATAAGTTCTATAAAAACTACTGAGTTTATAACCTCGGGGGTACTATAGTCTTTAATTAAGCTGTTAACTACGGGGGTAAAGTAACTAATATTACTCCTAAAAAAGTCAGGATTAATAAAACTCGTTAATAAAAACTCAGGGGTGAATTAACTAAGAAAGAGTATTAGACTTCTTACTTACAAGTACCCTAATTAAGTCTCAAAACAAGTTAATAAATTAAGACAGTTAATATCTTAGAGTATAATTAAGAGAGATGTCTTACGTGACGTATTAAACTTTAAAAGAAATATAAGAGCTAAGCGCTAATTAATACTATAAGTTATTATATACTCTTAAGGGCTATATAATTAAAAGCGCGGTCTTAAGCGTCGAGGAGCACCTACTTCAAGTGCCGGCTCTAAGTAATTAGAAGCTTTGCCTTAAATAATAAAATATAAGGAGTATCTTAACTTATTAGACTTAAGGAAAGAATTAAGTATAAAGTAATACTTATTACTTTTAGCCTTAACTAATAATAACTTACTTAAACCTCTATAGAGAAAGAGGGTAGAAGATTAAGTAATTAGCGACAGTCGAAAGACTTAAGTTAGTAGTAAGATTACAAAACCGAATCGAAGCGTTTATATAATAACTATTAGAGAGTTAATTACGGAATCGTTAAACCTGTTAAGTAACTGTAAGTATTTAAAGGACTTTCTAGGGACCTTTTAGCCTAGTCAAAAACTAGTATAAAAAGACAAAAAAGACTTAAGCGTAGTCTACGTTATAATCTTAGCGTTTATTTTCAAAAATGTCGAAATTCGACAACTAATTAATCTCCTACGAATATATTAATCTTAATTACTAAAGGACTTATTAAATTAGAGAGACCTTAAGGATTACCCTTTAAGAGAGTACTTCCGAGCCGACATAATTAAGGAAATTACTAACTTAAAGTCACGTAACTACTAAAGAGTCGTTAAATAAAGCTTTACTACTAAATAATTAATACTATTAAAATAAGTATTTCACGCCAAAGTCGATTCGTTAAGGTATTTGACTAAGTGTCGCTCGCGAGTTATTATTAAGGGAGACTTATAACCCGAAACGTTAATTCTCTTAATATATACAGTAACCTTAGCTACTTATTTTTTTAAAACTACTATAACAATAGTAGCTTAATTTGATTTAGAGATGATTTAATTTAATGTTATTAACGCCTTTATTAACGCTAAACAAAGCGAATTAAGTGCTCGCGTATGTTATTACTTATTAAATAGATTTAAGTAAGACGATATAGTAGTAGAGGTTAATTATGCGCTCTATAGACTTAGAGACTCGCTAGTACTATAGTACAGAGACTTTACTAAGACTTTGTTAAAGTTAAAGTTAATCCCTTATAAGGAGGAGCCTTATATCTTTATAAACGAGTAACGTTTAGTCTTTGTTATCTTTTATGTCGACGATATATAAGTGTTATATTACGCTTTAGCCCTTAGAGACGCTTAACCTATTATTGACGGCTTAAATACGGCATACGAGCTTACTGGAGGAGAACTAATAAAGTGGTTCTTAGGTGTTTACGTTATTAGAGATTATTAAGCGAAGATTATTTCTTTAGTATACGACACTTATATTAAAAAGGTTACTCTGCGATTTGACCTAGTAGATAGAAATTGCCTAAGTACTCTACTACTTTAAGTTGAGCTACTAAAGAATTAAGGGCAAGTAACCCTAGCTTAAATTAAAGAGTATTAAGAGAAAGTTAGCTTAGTACTTTACACAGTAATTATATTACACGTAAATGTTACGTTTATAGCTTTAAGACTTTCTCAATTCTTGACTAACCCCTCTTTAGAGCACCTTATAGTAGTTAATTAGACTATTTATTACTTCTTTAGAACCTGATTTTTAGCGATTACTTATAGTTATAAGTTACGCGACTTTTAGCTTATTATAGCTTCGGATGTTTCATTTATAGACAATCTCAATACTAAGCGCTCTTTTAATAGTTATATTATAATACTTTTTAAAGGTTTAATCTTATAAAGAGCGGCCTTATAAGATATAGTCACTACTTCGACTATATAGGCTAAGCTTTTAGGCGTTAAGCACACGGCTAAAGAGATTATAGCTTTATAACGTTTCTTTTAAAAGTTACGTCTTAAGTTAAGGGAAATTTAGAGGATCTTCTATAATAATTAATAAACAATATAGTTAATTATTAGGGAAAATTAGCGTATTTTTACTAAACTACGCCACGTTAATATTTAGAATATATAATTGTGCTAAGAGTTTTAAAAGGGTACTTTTTTAATTGAATATTTACTTATAGGTTATATACTTACTAATAGACTTATAAAAAACTTCTCCCGGTAGAAATTAAGAGTTTTATTACTCTTATTAACTTAGTAGATGTTTATGCTTAATTAGAGTAACTTACTTTAGAAGCTTCACTTTAAAGCCGGCTTTTATACACGTTCTTTACTTTTCTTTTATTATAAGAGTAGTTTAACTATAAGCTTACCTTATAAATACACAATATATTTTCTTATATATTTATTATTCTTTTGTAAATTCTCTTATTATTTCATTTACTTAAAGAGCAACTAAGCTTAGGGGTAAAATACACGGCATTTAGAAGACTTAATTACTCTTAATAGTTATTTAATTCCACGGCAAAAAGCAGCGTAAGAAAGTAGTTACAAGGGGACACTTGGTTGTTTAGAGGTTCCTAAGCCTCGTCGAATATAAAAAACGAGTAACTTATGTAATTAAAAGGCCTAAAACCTCCCGAACTAAGTTACCTAACGCACTAGTAATCACCCCAATAAGCTCCTTAACCCAAGCAGCTTAAGCTTCCTACTCTAATATAAGAGCAACTCTAGGAGGCTTATTAACTATTAGGGCCTGGAAAGTAACAAGACTAGCACTAATGCTAGCGGCTGCAACAGCAGTTCCACTAGCTCTACTTATAACTGCAGTAGGAGCAGCAGCCGTAGGAGCAGTAGGAGTAGCAGCCGCAAGAGCAGCAGGAGAAGCCGGAGTTACTCCCCGAGGAGTCTCTTCACTACCCTCTGACTCCGAAGAGGTCTTAACGTAGAGAGTAGCCGTGGCTGCACCTAAAGCACGACTGGCTTTATTAGTAGCTCCACTAGTAATAACTTGACCCTTAAGGGCCACAAAAACCGGAGCTCTTAACCGCTTAAGCTCTTAGGGAAATCAGTAATTACACGCTAAAAAAAGAATAACTAAGGGAATTTACTTTATCGCCCGTGTTATTTAAGAGCGTAATATAATAAAGGAGGAAGGGGGCCTAAGTAGTAGAAGGAGTAGCCTTATATAAGTAGCCTAACAAGTAGGCGAAACAGCGAGTACCCCGACTAACGATATTAAAGCACTCGCCGGTACTTTTAATTTAAAGGGCGTTATTAATATAACTTAAGTAAACAACCGCACGCTTAGCTCCCTTAACACGAGGGGCACAGGTAACACGAGGAGCAGCCGCGGGAGTAGCCTTAATAGCCTTAGTAGCCTTCTTAGAGGCGGTCTTCTTCTTAGCCTTAGCCTATTATAATTAGTAAGTTACACTTAAATTAGTAAATTCTTTAAATTAATAATTAACAATTAATAAACTTTAACTTAATAACTTATAGCGGCAGTAACACGCTTAGCCTTAATAGCCTTAGCAAATCGATTAGAGACACCTATTTTAAAAATAAGAGTAATTAATTAGTTAATTAATTGATTAATTATTTGTTTAGTTAATTAATTAATTAGTAAATCGAAAGGTCGATTTATATATGTTATAAAGAGGTTATAAGACTAAGAATCAAGTGGGGGCTACGCCACTTTAAATAAGAGGGTTATTTATTTAACTTAATAGTACAAGAATAGTTATAGCTTAAGTATTTAGTTTAGTATTTACTCTCGCTTAACGTAGCTAACTATAATACTAGTGGCTTACTACTATTACTTAGCTAGGGGGTGTGTCGTATAGGCACGGGCTAATACTCGGTTAATTACGCGCTACGCTAGATATAGTTTCTGCCACGTTATACCGCTTTTAGGAGAATAACGTGTTCCCCTAATTTCCTTATATATTCTAGAGAACAATTAACCACTTTAATTCTCCTTACGTTAATCGCAAGGCTCTACTCCACTTTTATACCACACTTTCTTAGTTAGGTTAGTGAGGGGTTCCACGATTTTAGAATAGCCTTAAATAAACTATTAATAAAAATTAATAAATCTTAACTAAGACTATATATCTTTAACGTTCTTTAGCGACTCTTATTCCTTCACGGCTCTAATCTTTTCTAAGTTAATACTTATTTATCCTAGGCGTATAATATAACTTAAGAAGGTGACTTCTTTAATTAAGAATTCACACTTCAATAGCTTTAGTCTAAAATCTACCTTAAGTAAGGCTTTTATAACTATAATAACGTGTCCCTAATATTCTTTAATAGTTTCCGAGTAGACTAGTATGTCGTCTAAGTAATATATAGCGAATTTCCTAATAAAATCCCGTAAGATCTCATTGTTCTGCCTTTAGTAAGTGGCGGGTACGTTCGTAAGTCTAAATAATATTACCGTGTACTCCTACAAGCCTAAAGGTAGTACAAAGGCGGTTTTCTATTCGTGTCCTCCCTTAATTTAAATCAAATTAAATACGTTGCGCTAGTCTAGTTTAATATACACCTTTGCCTTAACTAACCTATCCCGCAAGTATTATACGTTAAGTAAAAGATAAACATCTTATATAGTTTTATTATTAATTATATAATAGTCGCCATAAGGCCTTCCCTTCAGGTCCCCTTACTTCTTAGCGACTAGTATATTAATAACACACGGCGATTTAGATTTCTAAATCTATCCTTTCTTTACCCTTAACTCCCGATATTCCTCAAGCGTCTTTATAGTTACGTAGTTATAGTATCGAAGTTTCTCCGTAATAAGTATAAACCTATCTTTAAAGTTGATTTCGTAGTCCTAGGGCTAGTGCTCGGGCAAGGCCCTTATGTCCTACAAGTCCTCGAACATTCTTATAAACTTCTTATATAGTATAAGCAGCTAATCTTATATATTATCCGCTTAGCTAAAATGACTTGTAGATTTCTTTTAGCTAGGAATCTAACTCGTCTAACTAGAGTCTATCGGCGTCATTATTAAAGAGGCGGCGCTAGCTTCTTTTGTGCCGGTTAGTCAATTATGTCGTCATTAATAGTCGTTAAACCTGACTTCTTTAGTTTCCTAGTTTATATTAAGATTATAGTTACTGTGGGAGGGATAAAGCCCAATAAACCACACAACAAGAGAGGTAGTATGTAGTGAAGTACGGGAGAGATTCTAAGCGTAAGAAATCGCGGATTAATTAAATCTAAAAATAACGTATATTTAAAGAGCATAAAACCTTAAGGGAGTAAAAGAAAAAAAAGTATATTTAATAAATATCTATAAATATTCTTAGTTCTTAAGTTAATTTCAAGTGTTAAGCTCTTTTATATAAAAAGAGCTTATTTAGTTAAGTGACAAAGGAGTTACTAGAGTCTTCCCTACTACATTCGTCCCCCTCTTCAAGAATCATACTCGCCCTCGAGCGACTTAATATAAAAGAAACACTCTACTAATTAAAAGCTTTATAAATTAACGTTATTAGCAAGAAGCCTAGTGAAAAAGAAGTCCCGTGATAGTTGACCTATTACCTTTAGAAGTAAACAATCGCCTCGCTTAGCGCCACTAGCCTACCTTTATAAGATTAACTCTCCCCCACTAACTTTTTAACTTTAACTCTCTAAATACAATAACCTCTCCTTAATATTATTCCTTTTATAGAGTACCTTAATATACTTTAACTTCTTTACTTCTTCTCTTACTAATTAAATAACATCTCTTACACCTTCTCTCACTTTAATTCTCCTAAGAAAGTAAACTTCCTTGCCACACTTATGTTAAGATCGACTTTACTATCACTTTTCTTACACTACTAAGGCAAGATCTCCTTCTATTTAATAATAACTTTAGTTACTATAACTCTAGGTATCCTTAGAGGTCTCTCCGCTATTAATTCTTCGCTATTTAGTACCTTTAGGGCAATAACCTTAGCCTTTATTATTAACTTTAGTGCTATTAAAGTTTAATACCTTTAACTTCGTTATTGCCTAGTCGTAGAGGTGACGTAGTAGAGAACTTTCCTTACTTACTTGCTCTCTTCTTGCCAGATAGTAACTTACTTCCGCAATACTTACGTTGACTTATATGTAGTCTCTACTCAGCTTTTCCGCACCTCGATCTCTAAATAATAACTTTAATATAAAGTCAAGTTACTTTAACGTAGTAAGTTAACCTTCCATAGTACTATTTGAGCTTTATTAACTCCTCGTAGACCTTTAAGAAGAGTCCTTTATTGTCAGCCACCTTAGAAGTGCCACTAAGATCAGTTCGCTCTGTCTTAACTTAAGCGCTCTTAGCTTTAACATTAAAGGTTAATACTATAAAGGTCTTAACGCGTCTTAACTTCGTGAGTTATACTCTTATCTCTTTCTCTTATACTTAATTAGCTATTCACAGATTATACTAACACCTTTCTTACGGCGATTTAAGGTACTACTACGGTCTTTAATCCTTAACTCGTGTTTTTAAGAAGTAATTAAAGTAAACTCCAGGACTTTACCTTAACGTTATTTAATTAAGTATTAAATTATCTAACCTCTTCGCAGCGCTAGTGCTTATATTCTCTTTATAAGTCAAGGAAACGATACTATTTATCTTCTTTAAGTTCGTAAACTAATAAGAATTAAGGCTACCTCGTGCGACTACCTGTATTAAACTTTACCCCTTAGGCTAAAAACGTGCGTATCGCGCCGTACTAATCTTCCCTTAGTAATAGGTCACTAAGTAGTTTTCGAGTCCCTCTACAGATATACTCTTGTTATACTTACGTAAGTCATATTATTAAAGATAAGTGGTATTATTCCGCTAGTCTCTTATTAATTAATTAATTAAATAGGGTAAAGGCTAGATCCGCCAATTTCGAAGGTTTATAGTAGAAAGCCGGGAGGAATAGGCAAACTAATAGTCGTAATACGCTGAGTAAGGTTAGGAGGCTATAATAAGTTCTTAGTTCTTAGTGTGATAGAAATAGCCCCTTCTCTTTATAAAGGTAAGTCGCCTCCTATTATTAAAGCTAATAGAGGGTCTTTAAAACAGCTAAGCTTTCTAGGGATAAACAAAAGAGTTTAATTAACTTAAGTACTATTAGGTTAGTAGTAATTAAGTATAAGATGGCACGCTATAAGGTCCTATTAGCTAGAGATCTTCTTAGAATAGTAGTTTAGTTATAGTTAAGGTCTCTTAATTACTTCAGTTCTTTAATAGAAGTTAAAGAACTTATTATTAATCTTAAGGTCGAAGTTAGACTTAACTCCTAATTAGTTACTTTATAAGTTATTAGCTTTGTCCTTGTCCGTTTTACTTAACGATACCTCTTAGAATAATATAGTAAGTAGTGACGAAATATTTATAAGAATACTTAAGGTCGCACCCTTAGCCTTAATTAGTTACTAGTACTTATTACTGAACCTAGCTAGAGGTCGAGGGTATAGAGTCTTTATTACTTTAGCGATATTAATACGAGCCTAGAATAGCGGCACACTTACTTATAAGTTTGTCGTAGTCTTAGGACTATTATATTATACTTAAAAGTTATTTATAACTTGTAGTCTCTTATTAACACTCTAAGTGTAAAGTATATTACTTTTTGTTTACTAGTACTAATAAATAGTAAGAGAAGTCCTTACTCTTTTAGACTTTCCGACGGAAAGGGGCTAAGAGGTATTGACGTATATATAAAAGGGGCCTTAATTTAGTAGGCGAGAGACTTTAAATAGAACTAATTAGGGGTAGTCAACTAATACTTGATCCCTAAAAGGTTCACTAGCTAGGAGTCGTCGGCTAATAGTATACTTAGATCTCTAACACGTAAGGTGGGGTTAGTTATATTATAGTTATTAACTTAAGGTTTTAAAGAGCACGGCTCTAATTCTAAGCGTATTATTAGCTCTTTACTAAGAGATTTCCTAGACTTCTGCTTACCTTATATAAATCGTGTGATTTACTTACTAGTTTAAGGCTAGTTTATTAATAGTACTCTTAGTGTTATCCTTTATAAATCGCTATACGCTACATTAGAGTTAATAGCTCTATAAGTGTTAGCTTTGTCCTTAAGAACAATAGACTTACTTCGTTGTTTCCTCTCTTTTTATTAATTACTAAGAGTTAGCGCTTAAGTATATTACGTTTATATTCTTTAGAGTGTCTAGCACGTTAGACTCGAATTTCTAGCCTAGGCCACAAGTTTAACTTACTATTTTAGAATCTAGTCCTATAGATCGAGCCCAATAATTAGCCTATTAAACAAAGTTACTTTCTGCCGCCTAAAATATCGTTAGCTTAATAATAGTAGTCTCGTTTTAAACCTATTATATATTCGTATATAGTAAGTAGTCTATAAGGGCGCTAGTTTCTTATTAAGCTTTACTCTAAGAGATTAGTATTCTTATAGCGCGAGGCTAATGTTCTCTTTAACTTACTTAAGGCTATATAGGCTCTTCTTTGTATTTATTATAATACTAAGGTGTCCTAAATCGTGGTTTTTAGTAATATAAAGTCGTCTTAGTAATCATTTTAATATGTAATAATATGTCGTCCCCCTCTTTAAATATTAAAAGTACGTCCTCGTACTAATTCCTTAATACTAAAGTATATTTATTCCGAGTCAGACATTACTTGATACTTACTACGTTATTATTAAGATAGCTCAAGGACTCTAATCACTATCTTATTATCCCGAATATACTATATCATCGGAATCTTAGGGTCTTCTAGGAACTCGGGGTTACTAAAGTCGTATATATTAATGTTAGGTTTATAGTTAGGCGTAAGGTTATTATTTAATTCTTTATTGAGCTGTCTATTATCGTCGTTATTATTATAAATAAAATCGTGCCTCTTGTGAAAGAGCTTAAACTTATTCTTAGTAAAAGTCTAGCGAAGTCGGGGGCTATTTAAACCTAACTCTTTGAGTTTATAATACCCCTTTTTTATATAGGCTTTATAAATCTCGTAAGGTCTAAGCCATCTAAAATCAAGAGTATAGTTAGTAGACATATCCCTCTCTCTAATAAAATCCTAACGTAAGACTAAGTCTCCCTTAATAAATAGTTATTTGCGGATGTTATGTTTTAGATTAAATACTTCTTTACCTTCTTAACAGCGACGGGTCTTTATAAGTATAACTTCGTCGATGTGTTCTTGCCGCATTTGAAACTAGAGAGCGCGAAGCTTTAAGAGCTTAGAGCGGTCTCTAATTTCTTTAGTAAATAATAATTTCTAGGTCGGGTTTATTGTCTTAATAAGTAAGATAGCTTCTTTCTCGTAAATTATATAAAAAGGAGTATACCCTGTTAAGTAATATACTATAATATAATCTATAAATAATACTACTAAAAGGTTGTTAAGCTAACGTCTGCCTATCTTAGAAAGCGTATTCTTAATTAGGCTATGTCCCCTCTTAATTATCCCGTTTACTTTAACGTTATATACTAAGATTTAGATTTAGTTGACTTTTATTCTATTAAGTAAGTCTATAACTTCTCTTATGTTCTCAGTTTTACTATTAATAATAAACTTTTAAAACAGTCTATGTCGGCAAATAATATCTTACTAAATAAAGTCAGCTACTCCTTTAGCCTCTTTATTAGCGAGGGCCCCTACCTCAACTTAACCGCTTATATCGTCCCTAGTAACTACTAAGTACTTCTTTCCGCGTTTTATCGACATAAATATAATATTAAGCGCCTATTTCTTTATTAGGCCATTCGATGTTATTAAGTAGAGGGGTTCCTCTTAGCGTTTAAATAATCGGAGTTAATAATCTTAGTATATTTAAATATAATTTATATAGTCTATATATAGGCCTTTCTAGAAGTATTAAGCGAAGATTTAGTAGTACGTGCTTTCCCGTCCTTTGTGACCCGAGTTATTATAGTAACTCCTAAGTATTGCCTCTTTCTCTCTTACTATATCGATAACGAGCTTAACTAGAGCCCCTTTTAATAGTAACCTCTAGATCTTGCGACTATATACGCCGTAATTTAGTACTTTACACTTAAATACTCAGAACTGTTTCTGATCTATTAACTTTAGAGTCTTAAGTGTCGTTAAGTACTGAGCTATCTTTTAGTATTGTTCTCTGTACTTACTTATTATAATAGGTAGGCCTCTTTCGTTAAGAGAGGATTTAGAACCGCTAAAAGAAGTAAGTTCCCCTTCTTTACGAAGTCTTTAGACTATAGATTTTATATCTTAAAGAATTCTATTTTACTTTTAAAGTTCTAAGTCCGTTAATATACTGTTTAATTCTGAATTACTAGTCTCCTCTTTATCTATAATACTAATAAGACAAATCTTGTAAGCTCTAAGTTTAAAGAGAATCTAGTCTTCGTTAATATTACTTTCTTCTAAGGAATCTTCGGGGTACTTAAGTCTCCGGGACAACTAGTCTACTACTATATATGTCGTTCCTTAGACGTGTCGAACCTCAAAGTCAAAGAGTCGTATTTAAGTAAGCCATCTAGTTAATATCGCGTTAAGATAATTGTAAGTTATTCTGTTTAGTTATATAATAAGTGTATTAACATCTATTTCTATAACGAAGTACACTCTAATAAGCTAAATCTTTAGTTTCTTTAAGATATAAAGTATACCCTTATACTCTCTCTTAATGACATTATATTTAGCTTTAGTCTTACTCTAGAACCTACTCTCGTACCTTATTAGGCGTATTTTATTTAAAGTCAGCTCCCTTTAGCTAAGGAAGCCGCCCTAGCCAGTTCCACTAGAGTTAACTCTAACTATAATTTCACTAGCTCCCTTTCTGTAGTCTATTCGACATAAGACTAAGGATAAGCATAAAGTGTCCTATAGTTCAGCTATAGCCTTGCCTTACAAATTAAGTTCCTAGTAAAACTTGACCCCTTTTTATAAGAGTATATATAAAGGTTTAACGATTAAGCGAAAGTTCTTAATTTAAATTTAGAAGTAAATAACAAGTCTTAAGAATACTTTAACTTTAGTAAGGTTTACTAGTTCCTGCTAGTTCTTAATTTTAACGAGGTGCCTTATAAATAGTTCTCTCCCTCTAGAGTTATAAGCGTACCCCACAATGTCTATACTATTAAGATAAAATTGTGACTTAGGCTTAATCGTAACTCTAACACGCTCTAAGCGTTCGAGGGTTATGTCGAGGTTCTTAATATACTCTAGGACAAACTTTCTAATCCCCGGTAAGGCTTTAACTTAGTCGTAGTCCGTATACAGGCCTTTAACACTAATGTCGTCTAAGAATAGCATTACAACTACTAAGACTAACTTCTTTAAGATGCGTGTAATCGTTTGGACAAATTGTGTAATAAAATTAGTGGCGCCTTATAGAAGTGTCGTATTTCGGACTAGTCTAATATAAAGAACATAAAAAGCAGTTATATCCCTATTAAACTAATAAAGCACTTATTAATCGTACCTAGAATATAAGTCAACGAGACTTATAATATAATAACTAGTAAACTCTTTAGAAAACTCGTTAATAAATAATAGAAGGTTCACATCTTTATAAGTAATAGCATTTAATATAATAGCCGAGTTAATTAGCCTATATTTCCCTGACTCTTTCTTTTGAACTAAGAACTAAGTGTTATAGTAAGGCCCCTCCAAGTACTCTAGGACTCCTTTGTCGAGTCTCTCTTATACTATCTTAATAACCTCCAGAACAAGTGCCCGTAATAAAGGAAAGTTAAGAGCTTATTAAGCCGTATATTTAATAGTCCTAATAATAACAAGAGGGGAAACATCTTTATAAAATTTGTTACACTTAGGCTAATTAAAAGTTATAACTCCTTCTCGATTGACTATTATTTCGTCAAATAAAGCTCTCTTTTCCGGCTATAATAAGCTACCTACGTCCAATTTAGCCAGCCTTTTTAGGGTAAGTCTTGAGTTTCGGGGTATATTAGCGAAATATAGTAATAAGTATTCTTGATACTTTTTAATATAATCTTAGGGAGTTCCTCGTTCTTATATACACTCGTACTAGTCTTCCCTCCCACTAAGGGGGTCGCCTTTTAGGTTAGCCAAATTAACGGGCAAGACCTTCTTAGCCTTTGACTTATATATAATTCTTACTCGCGTTATTATATTTTACGTTTCTTTAAACAGTAACTTAATTAGAAGCTCGTCGTAGTTAATAGTCTATTCGAACGTTAGGCTAGCTAGAGACAAGGAATCGTCGTTAAATACTCCCCTAAACAAGGGCTCGGAGACTAAGGGTTCCTCTTAATATAAGTTAAGGAGTGCCCTAAGTAAAAAGTCTCTAATTACTAATTTTAGTACATAGAATTCTCTCTTTATATACTTAATATACGCTATCCCTTTAAGACTCGTAAGTTCCCGGTCTCGTAATAAAAGGCGAGGACGACAAGGTTGACTGTCTTTCCCTTTAAAAACTCTTTCTCTTAATCTTAATAATGTCGGGATGTCTGAGTATTCGAGTGTACTAACTATAGCGCTCGAGTAACAGTTAGTTAATCGTTTCCCGAGAAGTCTTTCTTTTTATAACTAATTTCGGATTCTAAATCTTTAGAGTAAATTAGCCTTACTTTATTCTCTTTACGTAGTGCTTTAGTATCCTTCGCTTCTTTAGTAACATCGTTAGTCTTAACTATAGTAATAAGACTAAAGTGCTAATTCTATAAAGAAGCGAGCATAATGCCTCTGTTGTAATCTCTTGAGTAGTAGAAAGTAACTCTAACTTTACAGAAGAACAGAAAACTAAGGATGACCTTGACTCTAGGGCTATTTATAATATAGAACTAGTTATTAATTACACAATTACTTATAGTAACAGTAACATTATTAATAAATCTAACAAAATAAGACTTAATACTAGTAATTGTCTTTAAGGCTATTGTTTGACTTCTTATTATTAGTAGTTCCAAGAGATTAGTTACTTTAAGAGTTATATAACTGACTTTAGCCCCTATATCGAGTATAGCCTTGACATCGCTGACCTTAAAGCAGCCAGGCATTATAACTACTACCTTCGGCGCTAGCGAGTAAAACGAGTTACTTATTTCTGTGGAGTTACTTATAGCCTCTATCTTAACACAAAAGCTAGTGTTTTTTACTAGTCGAGTACTTCGCCGCATCGTTTTAAGTGACGTAGAAGGCACTAAGTAAAGAAGTTCTAGTATTAAGTCTCTATATACTAATAGCATACTAAGGAAAAGTACTAAGATTAGCCTAAATAATAAGATAGCGCTAAGTAGCAGCTATACTACTGACTTCTTAATTATCGACTCTTGTGTTATAGAGACACTATTCCGGAACTACTACTAATAGGCCTAAAATTTCAAAGCAAGGAGATTCCTAGGGACCTTAAGGTATACTTAGACCCTTCTTTTCTATTCTATTCTCCTTAGGAGTTAATTAGGGACCTTCTTTATTCTAATATTGTCTTACTTTATTAAGGAGTACTTGTTTAATTAATCCGCGTATAGTATAGGCTTTAGGAAAGTATATAAAGAATTAAGTAATAGTCTCTACAATATAATAACCTCTTCCTTATTAAAGTTATAGTCGTCTTTAAAAGTAATGGCTTTAACGTTAATAATATACTCCCTCTATATCTATTGATTAATTACACCGCCGGGCGTTCGGGAAGCTCTAAGAGGGTTAATAAGCACTATTATCTCCCCTAGCGTAAGGTTACTAGGCAATTCTTACAAAGACAGTAGCTTGTCGAGGACTTTATTGAGCCTATAGCCGTTCTGGTCTAATACTTCTTATATACGGGGGTTCCGAGAAGACGTTAATTACGTGATAAGTCTAGGGATTCTAAAGGGGACTACAGTTAGTTCAGGCTTCGCGGTGCGCCTCTTCGCTAAAGAGCTAGTTATAATATTCCGAGTTAATGCCCTAGATACGGTTAGTATAATAGGTTTAAAGACTATGTTAGAGATCTTAGACTTATTCCTAACTAAGATTTATTGAGGGGTCTTCCTTACTTCTTTAGGACTGTCCACATCTATAACTTCAGTAAACTATATAGCGTCTCTAACATCTAAAGGAACCTTCGGTTTACTATATAAGGCCTAAGCTTTAATTTTGTCTTATAATTTATCAGATCCCTTATATAGCTCAAATACTAGGGCCTTCTTTTAGGCTCTAGTCTCGATAGGGGCAACTATTACCTCAGAATCAGAGCTGTCCTTTGTATTAGACAAGAGAGCTTAGACTTAGACGATTTGCTCTTCGGAACAGTCCTACTACTATAAGATAATAGACTCGCCAGCGTCAATAGGCTTATTAATGAATTCGATATAATTAATTACAAAAGTTACTCCCTTCTCTTTTATTAGTGCCGCTTCTAACTATAATACTAGTAACTCCTTAACCGCCTGTACTCTTTGTTTAAGATCAAGAGAGTACTAGTTATTTAATATATAAGAAAGGATATACTCTCGCTTAAGTCTCCTATTAATAAGAAACTATATAAAGTACGACTTTTTCCCTTCTTCTTAAGGTCTTATATAAATGTAGCTATTATCCTTTACTTTATAAATTACCCTAAGACCTATAAACTTCTTATAATTAAAATATTAATTCATAAACTTATGTCGTACTTAAGGTCTTATCCTGGGCTCTTAACGATTTATATACTATTAGTACCTATAATTATCTCTTGCCTTCTTGTTATAAGTAATAAAGTTAAGATAACTAGTCTTATAGCTAACGCTAGCCACTTCTTGAGCCTCTTTAGTAAATCGCAAGATATTTATCTCGGCTGTGTATTTAGCGTTCGTGGCTCTCTTAACTACTACTACAAGGATCTTCATATACCTTAGACTGTTATAAACGTTCTTTAGGTCTCTGTTTATAGTACTCTTAGGGTCTCTAGCGATCTTTTGTAAAGTTAAAAGAAACATAGGGTCTAAGCTAGCTATAGCTTCTCTATCCTGTCTCTTAAAGGCCTTATAAATCTCTTTACTTAGGGCGTTATCTCTATAGCCCAGGAAGTTCGGGTACTATAATAGTAGTACTCGAGTCGACTAGCCTTATATAACTATAGACACAGGCTAAACCCTCTCCTCCTAGTAATTACACGTCTCAGCGAAGATATTAGGCCGACTTACTTATATTTATTAGTGGTTTGTAATACCTTACTCCTCTATAATAATATACAAGTCTCGTTCCGAATTAAACTAGACTTTAATAGCGTTATAAATATCGTCGAACACATCTATCTTAAGGTCTTTTAACGACTCTTTATTCTTAGAGGCAGCTTATATAGCCTTATTCCGAAGGCTTCGGGGGAGTACAAGTATAAATCGAGTCGACACTTACTTCTTAGTGAGATTACCTCGGTCGACGTAGTTTAAGGCTACCTCTCTAAAGGCCCTAAGGAACTTCCGGCATTAGTCTAAGGAAGGTTAGCCGTTAATTTAAGTATCTTTAAAATCCTACTTTAATAAGTCTAAGTAAACATTCGTATATAAATAATACTTACTATTGTCGGCCTAATAGTCTTACTTCACTTCCCTCTTAAGACTAGCGTATATTCCGGTTTTGAAGCTAAGGAGCTTTTAAATATTCCACGCTTAAGAAGGGGTTATATAGTCGACTACCTATTCCTTCTTCTCTTAGTCGTTAATAATTATATAACTTGCGAAGTATTTATTAAAGGTCTAAAAGTAAGTGCTAACGTTAATACTGTTAAAAATAAGAGTATTTAGGGATCTAGGGATTAATATCGGCTAACTAACGTAGACTTTAATATTCTTGAGATCATTTGTAGTAATACCCACGGTCGAGTTAAGAGCGGCAGGTTCGACGGTGTTAATAAGAGGAGCTGAGTTATTAGGTCCGGTATTATTAAACCCCTTCCCTTTGCCTTTCCCTTTCCCCTTCTTATTATTTAGTAAGCCCTAGAAAGTGTTATTGTTATTAGGGGTAAAGCCCCTATTAGAGGTCCCTAAATCATTAGAAGCTCTAGGCCTAACGCCTGTAATTGTCCTAAAGTTGCTTTTAGTAGTAAGTCCCGGGGTGTTAGTAAAGGGAGCCCCCTTTTAATTATTAGCGTTGTTTAGTTTACTGTAGCTAGATATTATTAGTAAATTAAATGTAATTTGAGGTTTTAAAAGAATATATATAGTTGTTTAATCGAAAGTAATAAAAGTAATAAAAGATTTAATATATATAAGTGTTATATTATTATGTAAAGAAAGTAAAGAAACGTCCCCCTAGAAATAAGAATTTAGGGCCTCGCCTCCTTAAGCGAAGGGCTAAACGATAGGCTCTTCTAGCGAGGTCTTAGCCTAGGCCTTAGGCCCTATACGCCGAAATTATAAAGGGTTTAAATTAATAAATAAGGGGTAAATAGAAATTAAATAATACTAAAAAGATAATTAAGGCCTAGTTTTAGACTAACCTAGAACACACTTCTACCGAATCTCTAAGTAAGACTTCGGCCTTTAGCTAACGAACTAAAGAGCACGACTTATAATACTTTAGTTAACTTCTCATATAGTAATCTTAGTACCTTATAATATTAGGCTTTGGCGGTCTAATACTATAGGGCCTTATATTACTATAGAAAGTATTATAAAATAATAGAGCACAAGTCTTTAGAATGGCGGGCACTGAGCCTCGAGCTAAAAGAGAAGAGATTTTCTAATATTTTAAGTGTCCCCACGTATTATAAAAGTTCACTTACTTCCCTCGTGTCTTTTTACTCTCTTTATCGTATACTTATGCCTTTATATCTACTGTTTTTGCTTTTAAAGGCTAAGGAGTTACTAACTAAATAAGTCCCTTAGTTCAAGTAGTTATCGTTTCTTAATTCTCCCTAAACACTTATAATTAGTATAAAGGGCCCTTTCCGCATAACTTACTTAGTTCTATTTCCTTGTACTAAACTCACTCCTTACGTTAGTTACTAAAAATATATAGGAGGGATAAAGCCTAATAAACCACACAACAAGAGAGGTAATATATAGTAAGGTACAAGAGAGATTCTAGGCGTAAGAAATCGCGGATTAATTAAATCTAAAGATAACGTATATCTAAAGAGCATAAAACCTTAAGGGAGTAAAGAAGAAAAAAGTGTATTTAATAAATATCTATAAACGTTCTTGGTTCTTGAGTTAATTTCAAGTGTTAAGCTCTTTTATATAAAAAGAGCTTATCCGGTCAGGTGACAAAAGAGCTACTAGAGTCTTCCCCACCACATTACTTAGCTATTAAGTTCTTAATACAATATCGTGTCTTCTGATATTAACAAGATCAAAGTAAATAGTTTCTTCGTAGTCTTATATTGTCATTACTATTCCTTAGGTCTTTTCTCGGACCTAGCCGTCCTGGCCGGCCTCCTTACTGTCTAACAAGTTCAGGCGGTAAGGGCGGTAATAGCGTAGAGTTAAAATACTGTGTTTTTTTTAATAAAGTTGGGATTTATAAAGTGTCCTATAGCTCCTAAATCCACTAGTGCCTTTGTTTCGATACCGGCTACTATAACGGATATAATTAGCTAGTCATTTTCTCTAGTAGCTACTAACTCCAGGCAAGGTGGCAGTATCTCCGGGATTCGTCTCTATTCTTCGACGATTACTCCTGTAGTTTCGTCTAATTACTTCTATAGTTTATTGTTATAACTGACGAGGGTGTACGGTATTCCTTCTTGGAGACTAACGTGTCCTTAGATCTCGTCTAGTCTTATTAATTAGTAGCGTTCTAGCTCGAAGGCGGACTGTCTCCGCTACTAGTAACGTTCTTCTCTCGTAATATAAATAACTAACTATGTCTCCTTTACCTATAAGTAGTTATCTAGTTGCCTGTACTCCCTTAGAGACTCTAGATCAAGTTCTAGTTTTGCCTTATAACGCCTAAAGCACTTTTACTCTTATCCTGTGTTCTCTTAGAAAACTATAATTGACTTGTCATAGTAAGCGACTACGTATAATAGTCCTCGGGCCGGGGAGTTTAACGTGCGATACTTTTCTATAAAGTCTAATTTCGTACTAATATATATTTAAATTCGTTATTTATTATAGTAACTATAAATAGTCTAATTTTCTCCTAAGTACGGCAACTCGTTAAAGGTATTACTTCCCTCGCTATTGACGCTCTTAGTTCGGCTTAGTAGTTAGTCTTCTATTATTTCCCTCTAGTTTCCTTATTGCGAGTCTAACGCTTCTATTTCTTATATTCGTAAGTCGTCTATAGCGTTAAGGAAAACCTTATTAACTTATTCTTCCTTAGTATTTTTGTGCTTTAGTACTATTACTTCGTAATATTCTAGCTTCCTTTTTATAAGCGTAAATTCCCTCTTAGCTTTCTAACTAGGTTTTCCTTCCCGTTTCTTCTAAGAGTAATCTCAGGCGAGATATCCGCTTTTGTCACAAGTGTAATATAATCCTTTCTCTTATCGTTTTTACTTCTTAGTTTATTTAGTCCCTTTTTATTTTACCCTGTCAATCTTTATAAGGTTATAGTAATTTCGTTTATTATTAGAGTTTTACGGGTAGTTCTAGGATCTTTTTCCCTAAGATTATAGGTACTAAGGTCGTCTAAACTAAGTTAGCGCGAAATACCCCTTACGTTCTTACTAACGCTCTTAGATGCAGTTGTCGATTTCGATTAAGTTCTTAATTAATCTATCTAAGGTAATCGTCTTTAGCATCCGGGAGAGCTTATTCTTAATATAATCCTTAAGGCCCTTATAATACTAGGCTCTTAACCCCTTATTAGTCTACTCTAAACGTAGGGCGTAATAGTTAAACTCCGCGGTGTATTTGTAAATAGTTCCTCGTTAGTATAAGCCGAGTAAGTGCTTCTCCGCCTACTCAGTCTCATTAAGGTCCCTAAAGACTCCTTTAATTGCGGTAGTAAATCTAGTGATAGTCCTAAAAATAACCTTACTTTTCTCGGCTATAATAGTAAAACAATTTCCGGCGACATTATTTAGGAGGTAGTCAGTTAATACTAGTTTAATCTAATAGGCGGCCGTGTCCCGTAAGAAAGAAGCGATCTATAAGACTTTTCGAGGTTCGACATTAAACTTGTCGCTATTAAAGGCGAGATATATATTATATTAGAAGATAAATTATTTGAGTTTACTTTACTATTTATAATAAGTGTTAAGTATCTAGACCTTAGGTGCTCTAGGCTTAGTAATATCCTTGTTGTCCTTAGTCCCGGTTCTTACTTTACTGCCTTCTCCCTTTACGGATCCTTTAGACGTAAGTATATTAGGGGCTATCTTATTAAGCGACGATACTTTAAGTAAGGTGCTTAAAGTATAACGTTACTAGGTTCTAACTAGTACGCGGCGTACTAGCTCCGTCGGTTAGTATTAGCTATAAAGTAAAGTCACAAGAGTCGGGTTCTTAATCGGAATTAAGACGTTATAAGTAATAATAAACTTAAAAGTAAACTTACTATAATAATTTAAGCACGAAGCTCTACTACTTAAGAAACTACTTTATTTATATAGAACTTCGTAAGATAGACCTTACTAGACCCCCTAGGTCCAAGACTTAGTAAGTCCCTAAGGTCTATCACGTGACCCTAGCTCCCGTGATTCACTCCTCACCGCCGATATTAAAATTATAGTGCTATTCGCCAAGGCTTCGCATAGCGTAGCCGATGGGAGTGTGTATAGCCTCTCTGTGTAGTAAGGCTGCCGAGCCTCAGGGCCAAAACACACGTGATTCTGCAGGTCGTGACAGTTCCCCTGATTTCCTTATATATTCTAAATAATAATCAACTACTTTAATTAAACCTACATTAATCGCAAGGCTCTACTCCACTTCTGCACCACAACTTACTAGACTAAGCTGGCTATGAGTATAATTCGGACGTTATATTAAGGGTTAAAGAAATGTATAAGTACTATTAGAAACACGTAAATACTTTATATAAGTTCCACTTTAAGTTATAAGACGACGTCGACTTTAATTATATAGTTTACGTTAATATCGTAATATTTAAAAAACGATATGTGTCACGGTACATGGTTAGCGGCACCTGCTACGAGAGCCCACTGAACGGCTAGGCGTGCTTCCTGCACACCTGCAACTAGCTAAACCTACTTACTTGACATATATATAGCTAGCTTTCTGTCGTGCAAGAGCACGCCTAGAGGCTCTACAGAGGCGAAATTGACGTATTATTGAGGTATGCGCAGTACTGTAATTAATTGTTATATTATCTACGTATAGTCTATTCGAGCTCCCTAAATAAAGAGGTCGCGGGCGCTTTGGCTATAGTGCCTTTGATTAGGCTCGCTTAGTCGGCCTACTATAACCTACACGATATACCCCCTCGCCAAGGACAATACTAAGCTTTGGCGAAATAAACAAGTGCTTAATAAATATAATAAATAATAGGAAATCGACATATAATATATAATTAATAATATAAGAGCGACAAATAGTAAAGAAAAATAATAAGTAGTAGCTAAAGTAAATATATTAAATAGATAGACGTGAATATATAAGTAAGTGCCTACCCCCTATTATAACTTCCCTCTTTAAGCGTATTATACTTTAAAATGACTCGTGTTTCGTCCCGCTGAAAGGCTACTAAAGCCGCCCGCGCCACTAACGCCGCCGCTACTCGTGTAGTAAGAAGTATAAGTTTCCCTTATACTCTTTGTTCTTTTGAAAATAGTTTTAATATATTATAATAACTTACGGCTCGCCCCTGTACCCCCTCGCTCGCCCCCGCCCCCGCCCCCGCCCTAGTTACCCCTCGCCGTCGCGCTAAGGCAGGTGCTAATAAGGAAGTTCCTTGCCTAGTATACGTAAAAGCTGCCTTAAAAGGTGCTCTCCCTATTGTGACGACTCGTGTATTAAGCGAGTGCTGTAAGGTAGGGGATAGCTTTACTACCCGGCCAGCGGCCCCAAAAGGGTATATAAATTGGTTGGAGGCTAATTCAGCTATTCGACTATATCAGGGGTACGATCCTAGTGTTACGGCTGGCAAGAGGTTGATACGGCGAGTAGACTCTAGCTTTGTATTTGGGCCTAATACTACGCTCAGAATCGAGAAGAAAAGACAAGGAGGGAAGGAGAGTTCTCCGTAAGGGAGGGCTCGAGTATATATATATAAAGGACCCTCTTAATAAGGCCTAACGTAGTCGAGTACTATTCACGTTAATATGTCGCAGGCTCACTACTTAGTCCTCCCTATTAGGCTTAACGCCGTCGTATAGTTAGCGATATTACGAGCCTATGTCAATTAGAATACAAGGCGTATTATAAGTCGTAATATTACCCCCCCCTCTTAAAAAACTACGTCCGCGTAATTATAACTATAATTATATCGTCCTCGAGGTTATTATAGTCGTCGATACTAGCGTTATAAGCCCTTAGCCACTTTAGGAGAGCTCTTAGCAGGCCTTTAGTATTTAAATACTCTAAGTGGAACCTCTTAATTATATACGGCGCTATTATAGCGTCTAAGCACGGGTATTACTTTAAGTCTTCGTCGGCGCTTAATTACTTAATATAATAAAATAGTTTGTTTTATATAACCTTAAAGCTAAAGATACCTTTAATTTCTTACTTATCTTATTTAGGTAATAGCTAAATAAGTGCCGGTGTAGCTCTAGCTTGTCCCGGCAGGGGGTTGTCGACGTACTTATAAAGTAAGTACGAGTAAAAAATAAGGTAAATTAGTTAGTCCTTTAATAACTTAACTCTTTAACTCTCTCCTTCCCTAGCGATTACTTTAATAGGGCCGTACTACTTATTAAATAACTTCCTTAAAAGTTAGTTAACGTTCTAGTTCTAAGTATTAATTAATATTAAGTCATTAACGTCCTAATTAACGGCACGTCGCCTATAATTTATTAGTCGTTTTATTTTCTCTTATTAGTCCTTTAAGGACAACTATATAACTTTTATAACCTCCTTTATTTATAAAGTTACTTATAGAGTCTCCTTATAATTAAGTTTCTTTATTATTATAGCCGGCGGCTTTAAGTTAATTAAGTCCTAAGAAGTCTTTAGCTTAACGCCGTTAAATAATTAAAAAGGGGACAGGCGGCTTAAAGACTCGTATAATAATATTAGTTAAGTAATATCTATAATTAGTAAGAGGTCACTCTAATTATCTTAATAATAATAATAAAAGGGATAAAGCTATTACTTAATATATTAGTTCGTAACTTTTATTTAGTCGTCGACGTTTAGGTTATACGCTATTGTTAATTTTACTTTAGTCCCGAGGATATAATAGTACTCTTTTTAAAAGGAGGAAACGAACTAAGGTCCTTAGTTTAAGATAATAAAATCTAATATACTAAAGTATTAAGTTTAATAAACGAGAAAGAAGATAATTATACTTTTCGCTGTAATTATATTATTATAAAGTATCAAGACTAGTTTCTTAAATAAGTAGTTAATAATAACTATAACGAAGTTATAGCCCTTTTTATTAATTAAAAGTTTAGTAAAATCTATTATTAAGTGTTAATATAGCCGAGTAAGGATTAGTAAGGGGTATAAGAAACTAGGGGTCTTATTTTTACGGGCTTTCTATTAAGAGTAACTATAGTTTATTACGTATCGAGCTATGTCTATAATAAGGCCATTTTAATAGTATTTGCGACTTAGTAATGTCTTTATCTTTTTAATCCCCGCGTAAGTTATTAAAGGTTAAGAATATATATAGTAAATAAGTGTCGTGCGAAGCTCTAGCGTCTTTAAGGGCACTTTTAAGCGGCCTTAGAAAAGTAACTTATTATTTACTAACTCGTAATCTAGCGACTATTCTTTAGCTTTTTATTAAAGACGCTCTAATAAAAGAGACGACTTATTAGCTAAGAGTATTTAATTAATAACGTCGTATTTTACGATATTATATATTACTATAGAATTAAGGTCTAGTTCCTCTGCGGTAAGTGTCTCTAAGTCGATTAATACTCTCGTATTTAACTCTAGCTTTAGTTTTGTCTTTAAGTCGTCACGTGACTTAGTATTACAATCTAGGATTATAATGTTTATAAGTACTAAGGGTATTGTCTCTACGACTTTAATATAAGTGTCTATAAAATTAACGGCGGAGAGTTAAAAGTCGCTAGCGACTCGTGGGTTAATTTTATTAGTCGAAATTAATTATTAACTATAAATAGCCCGCTTACGTGCCTCTATAGCTGTAAGGTCTTAATCTCGTTAAGATAAAGTATTAATTATAATATTAGTTGTCTTAATATAATATATAATCGTAAAATAAAAATCTATAAAGAACTCAGCCTATTAAGTCTACTTAGCCGTAAAGTCCTTAATAGTTATAAAGTACTTTAAGGCTTAGTAGTTTATATAAACAAGGACATTTTTCTAAGTACTTAAGAGCTCTAGGCAATATTACTTAAATAACTAAAAAATCGCTAATATCTTTTTATTATAGATTAAGTAGTTAAACTTAAGGTCTATTATAGTCTTAGAAAAGTATTTTATAAGGTAAAAAGTGTCGTCTTCTTAAAATTAAGATAAAACCTTAATAACGACTTTATCCGAGGAATTAGTTTTTAGTCGCGTTTATTTAATAAAGTCGTAATAACGAAGAACTAGCGTAAATTAAAGGGCTTCTTAAAGAGTCTCTTATACGTTTTTATAAGCGTTATTAAAAACAAAGGGAACGTCTTTTTTAGTAAGTATTATAAGAGGACGTATAATACGACTATAGTCTTTAATAAACTAGTAGTAAAAGTTATAAAAGTTAAGGTAGTTTTATATACCCTATATATTATCGGCGTATTACTAGTCCTTAATTATACTAATCTTTTTTAAGTTTACTTTTATATTATTAACTTTAATAATAAATCTTAAGAACTTAGTCTTATATATATTAAACTTAGACTTTTTAATATTAGCTTAAAGTCCGTGTACTTATAATATTATTATAACCTTTTTAACGTAGACCTTATATTCTTTTAAAGTAAACGAATATATAAGAATATTATTTATATAAGCCGCGTAAAAGTCGTCGAAGTATTTTATAAGGATATTATTAATAAATTACTAAAAAGTCGCCGGACTATTAATAAGGCTAAAGGGAAGGACTTTATACTTATACGTGTTATATTAAGTATAAAAGGTCGTATAGTTTTCGCTCTCAAGGGACATACAAATATAATAAAAAGCTTATTAAATATTAAGCTTTATAAAGACCTTTGCCTTATAAATACAAGCTATTATCTCATTAATTAGAGAGATCAAGTATAAGTCCTTCTTTAATAAGGCATTTAGCTTCTAATAGTTAACGTATAACTAGAGACTACTATCGGCTTTCTTAGTAAAGAGAATAAGGGCCGCGTAAAGTATATTAGAGGGCTTAATAAAGCCTTTATATATATTATTAATAATATACTACTTAGTCTTTAATAACTATTCTTTAATTATACGCCAGAGAGGCTTAAAAGATAAGTCATTCTCTTTAATAAGCTTAATTTAATAGTCCACACTTTAGCGATATACTAATAACTTATTAAAGGCTCGTTAAGAGAAAAGAGGAGTATACTTTTAATATTTTACCGGGAGCTTCTTACTTACTAGCTTATTATCTTGCGCGTATTTAGCCTTTAAGGCCTCCTTTAAAGTTAAGTCTCTATTTATTAATACGAGTTCGACGCTTAATTAGTTTAAGGCCTCTCGCCGGCGACGAGTTAGTTCTTAGTCGATTTTAAGTATTAATGTTACGAAGGTTTATACTTTATTTTTCTTAGCCCTTTTAAGTTAAAAGTACGTCATAGACATTATTATTATTAATATAAAGAAGATTTTTATAATAAGTATTTTTATTTAATAATTTATTAAAGAGGCTTTACGAGTTCTTTTGTCCTTAAATAATAATCCTGGATTATAAAATATTAAAGGGTTTAATTACTCTTTTATAACCCGTAGGCGCTCTTTAACTTCTTTAATAAAGCTCGAGGGTCGAGTTAACGAGACACTAATAGTAAGTCGAACGGGGGCCTTTATTTTAAAGGAATCGTTAAGCGCCGCAAGCTTAGCTTATCTTTAATAGTAGTTATTTATATTTATAAGGGCATCCCTTTGTTTTACGTTAAGCTAATAAGACTTAACAATTAACTTATTAAAACAGTTAATATTAACAAAAACTTATTAATTAAAGTACGACTAAACAAGTATATTTAATAACTATTCTAGTCGATTATAGTTCTTTATATACGACTATTTTAAGTCGTAATACTCGAGGAACTTCCGACTAATTAAGACATTTGTTTCTTAAGTTAATTACTAGAAAGGGGAAGTTAATTCGCCGGCGGTTAATCGTTAAAGTAAGTAAGACAGCCGTATTAATTAGCTTGCCTTTCTTACTATTATAACTAATTAGAATAATTAGCTAAGGGAGGGATATAAAAGAAATATTAAATTATTTAACGAATTAGTATATAAAAGAAGTTTTAATAATACTAAAAATATTAACTTTACTATTAATATATATAAGAGTCTTAGTAAAGAATTTATTCCTTCTTAATTTAATACTAATTAAGAATTGTCGTCTTTTAATAAGAGCACAGAAATTAAATACTAAGTCCTTTCACAAATTATAACTTATACTAAAGTATAAGTCTTTATTATAACCTAAGAGTTTTTTAAGAGCTCGTTAGTCTTTAGTTCCTTGTTAATAACTAACTAGGAAATCGATTTATTAAGAGCCTAGTCTTTACGGCGTTTAAGGCAGTCGTTAGCCTAATAGCTAGTCTTATTATAATAAAGACAAGTATTAAAAAAGACGTCCTTAAGTATAAAAGGAAGTACAAGGGACTTAAGTCGGCGTAAGATAAGCAAAGGAGAAGGCGTACGCTAATAGGCATCTAACGACTATTTTAAAGTTAATAGTCTTTATATATAAATAATAAAGGTAAGTAAAGTCAAACGCTAATTGTCTTTCTTTAAAATGTTATATAAGTCGCTAATATTAATATTATTAAAGGAGACTTAAGGGGCTTCACGAATAATAATAATAATACGTTTATTAACTTGTCTAGTAACGATATTTTATAGTTCGCGATTTAAGACGGCTAAAAACTTATTAAAAGCCGTATAATCTCTAGTAAATTTATACTTTTTAATTTAAATATTATACTTAAGTTTATTTAAGACTTTCTTATATACGTCGTCGAACTATTAATTAAGTGAGATTTTTTTAATAGCCGCGTATATCGTGAATTTTATATAAAACTCGTTATAAGTTATATTACTTATTTATAGTTAATTATACTTAAGCTTAGCGGCTTATACTTAATTATAATTAAAGAAACGTTAGTCTAAAGCCTTTAAGACATTAGCGGCTCTATTAAAATCTCTAGTAAAGTTAGGGTTTATTTATTAAAAAATAATAGTCTTAGCCTCTCCTTTTATATACTTAAAATAAGCGTAGACTTACGATTTACTAGTAAAGAAGTTCCCTAAGTATTTTTAAATAAAGAGCTTTATATTTATCTTTTAAGCGTTGTATTTAATTTCACCCTTATAGTCGTTAAAGGGGGTATAAGGGTATTTAATCTTATTAGGCTCGACGGCAGGGATAGCAGGGTTTAACTTAAGGAAGTAATAATCGGCGGTAAGCTAGAGGTCTACTATAAGAGCTCGCACTAATTAGTTAAAAGGAGAGGGAGTACTAGTCTCTTAACAAGGGTTATTAATAGTATATTAAGTGAGGGCTTATATAACGGCGGCGGCGATAATAAAGCTAATAGAGTCCTTAATTAACTAATCTACTTTAGCTTATTAAGCGAGGGTAAAGCCCTCTATATTAGTAGGCTCTAGCGACGCGTCGAAAAAACGCTAGGGTTTGTCCTCTAAGTCTGAGTCGAATCCGTTAAAGCTTTCTAGCTCCTCTAAGAGAGTTTCGACTAAAGAGATAAGGGTATTAATAAAGCCTAGCCGTACAAGGGCGCTCCTTTCTCTAGAGCTTCGCCGACGAGGGGGAGAGGTCAGTAGTAATAGTAAGGGAGGGTAGAGAGGTATTTAAGGTTATTAATCGATTTATTAATTAAATATACGTTTTAAAATAGCGGCGCGTGTTAAGTTATAATAAGGCAAGTTAATCGTGAGAGAATATCTAGCTTTCTCTAAGACAGTTTACTATTAAAGCAAAGAGGTACTTATCTATCGAATAGGCTAAAGTATTAAGGCTCGTTATTAACTTACTATAAGGGCAAGTTAATAAGGCGCAAGACTAAGTGAAATATAACACTTTATAATAAAGGGGTATTAGTCTTTTCTTATATTATAGCTAATAAGAGGTTAATACGGCGAGTAAACTCTAGCTTTATATTTAGGCTTAATATTACGCTTAAAATCGAGAAGAAAAGACAAGGAGGGAAGGAGAGTTCTTTATAAGGGAGGGCTCGAGTATATATATATAAAAGACCCTCCTAATAAGGCCTAGCGTAGTCGAGTGCTATTCACGTTAATATGTCGTAGGCTCGCCACTTAGTCCTCCCTATTAGGCTTAGCGCCGTCGTATAGCCAGCGATGCTACGAGCCCGTGTCGGTTAGAATACGAGGCGCATCGTAGGTCGTAACACCTAAGTCGTAACATTACCCCACCTTTAGATCGGTTTCGTCCCCGAAACCGGTAGGCGCCGCTACTACGTCTATTAAGTGACTGCCAGGGTTTCTGTAATAATCACTAGTTTCACTGAGGTAACGAGATACGATAAAGGTTCTCTAGTGATTAGCTAGAGAGGTTCTAGTAATAAAAGACTAATTACTAAAGAAAGTAGACTCTTCTTTAGAGGGAGCTAATTATATATTAAAGAAATAAAGAACCTAAAGGAATATAGCTCTTTTGTTTATAAGTAAGGAATAAGGCCGCATTTAGTATAAGGAATAAAGCCGCATTTAATATAAGTTATTACAATATCTCCCCTTTATATTCTACTGCCCTTAATAGTAAGCGTATAAAAATAAAGTTCTCCGGTAAAGCTTCTATAAATCGCCGGTGAAACTAGACCCTAATAACTTAGTCTCTATAAGAGGTAAATTCAGTTAGGCTCTAGTTAAGAGGTTACTACTTAACGCCGGTTAGGCGCTAAGGAGGCTCTATATATAATGGGGCGATTTTTCCGTGGCAACCTTCTTACAACAATAATAATAATAATAACTATACGTAAGTTTATTCTCGATCTAAGAATAGGGTCTTACTAACTTAATATAGTATTAACCTCTTAGAAGAGAAAGGCTGCCACTACTACAAAGGTAACTCGTGCTGCGGATACAAGTTCGTTTACTCCCGTTAACCCTCTTAGTCTTTCTAACGAACTTACGTCGAAGCGCCAACGAGTCTCTAGCGGTATTAATCCTAATAGCCCTCCTTATACTCTTAATAGTCTAGAAGATAAGTCCCGTTTTATTACGGCTCTTACTTCTATTAAGTAATTACTCTTTAATAATAATAAGAGTATATAGATTTAATTTATAACTTATATAAATAATAAGAGTATTATTAGCCGTTTAATTCCTTACCTACGATACACTAAAGAGTTCTCGTTATTTCCTGACCTTATTTATATTACTAATCCTTCTTCTCTAGCTTCTAAATATTTTAATTATATAAAGAAAAGAAAAGCTTACGAGAAAGTAAGTCTTAAAATTTTGAATTACTAATGAATCTTAAGCTAACATCCGGCGAGGTCCTAAAGAATATAATCGATAGCCTAAAACACCTACGCCTAATTACTCGAGGTTTTATAAAGGAGACTAAGAGCCAAGACGACCTCGACATAGCCTAAGCTCAATTCGATCTTAGCAAGTGCTCCACTAATTATATTAACAAGATCTTTAAGACCACAGTATTAAAGACACTTTAGAAGCTAATCGTAGATTCTGATAAGTCTTCGTCCGCTAGCGTTATTTCGGCTATTAACTAGTTAGGCGTTACCTTAAGTACTTAAATCTAAGATCTAATAAAGCTAATACTCCAAGTCCAAACTAATAATTATACCTTACTTAGATTACTTCTTAATATAAGTTTCTCTAGCGAAAGTCTAGCGGGCCTCCGGCTAACCCCTTATAAGACTACTAAATAGTTCATTATAAGACTCTTCGTACTACTAAGAACAATTAACTTAAGGAGGAAAATTCAGCTACAAATAAACTTATTTTCTTCCCTATAGTTAATAGATTAACTATAAGAGACAATAATATAAAGATTATAATATAACTACCTCACTTAAAGCTCGCTTATATACTCAATAAAACCTATTCTAGGCCTAATCAGCCGGAAATAGCTTAAAACAAGCCACATACGTCTGATACAAAGCTCTGACGTCCACAGGTTACAGCCATGGAATCCAAGGCTTCTGATACACGGCTTTCCTAGGCTAAAACAGTGGTTGTACGAAGCTCCGGGCTTTACGTCTCAAACTACCGGAAAACAACTGTATTTGGTAAAGACTCGTTTGAGCTCGTTTGAGCTCGTTTGAGCTTACATTTACCTAATTCGGCTACCTAAGCGAATACACACGTGATAAGCTAGAGTAGTTATATAGACCTAGAAATCCCCTTTACAATAGAATCATCATTCACACCAAGTATCACTTCTTTTCAAATAATACAACTAAATAAAGGATCCTCTAAATACTTTCTAGGCATTCTCCGGCGAAGGCATAATAATAAGCTAGCGTGCCTTAAGTTACGCTACTTAAGTTCTTAATTTAAAATAAGACTCTATTACTAAATAAAATCTTTCGTACGATCTCTTTTCTTTTAATTTGTGAATTATATTTATACCTTTAAAACTACAAAACCGTAAAGGGAAAAGCAGAAAGGTATACTTAATCGCTGGCGATAATCTTACGATTCTTCGGCAAGTATATAAATATAAGGAAAAACCTAAAAAGTAAAAACTAAATTCTTACTTATTACTTTCGCCGGCGCTTTATTAAACATATTATAGCGTCACGCTTTTTAAGGCTTTATATTTCCTCTTCTAGCCCGACTTTTAGGCTTTCTCTTAGTTCCTAAGAGTCTTCTATAGGGCTAAATCCCTACCACCTCACAAGGTATTATTTAGTTATTTTAAGGATACGTTTATTAAGAAGCTTTTTAATTACCTAAAGTTCTTTATCGTTAATTAAGTCAAGTTAAATAATATCAGGCGTCTCGCTAGCTCTTTAGTAGTAAAGTTCCAGGAGTAATACATAAAAAACCTTATAGAGTTTATTATATTTTACTAGTAACTTTAGCTTATATACTTACTTTCTTATACGCTTTATAATCTTAAAAGGTCTTAAAAACTAGTAGTCTAGCTTTTTATTAAAACGCGCTATCCGAATATTCTTAGATAAGAGTAAGATTTATACTTTAACTTTGAACTTTACAAGTCAGTGGTTTTTATTATATTACTTCGCTTGTAAGTCTTTAATTCTGTGAGAAATAGGTGAGCCAATCAGAGGAGAGGAAGCGCAGTAGGTGAACACGTGATTAGAGACAAAGTAGATTGCTTGCTTAAGAGAAGAGCCATAAGGGCTCTTCGGTAGTTATATACACAATAATAGCTTCTCTAGAAGCTTCGACGACTACGTAATCGATTACGTGGCTCTTACGGACTACGTAATCGAATACGAGAGTAATTTCCGGGCCGCGTAAGCAGTGGAGATTACTTCGGCTGTTCTCCAGCGTAGAATCGGCACGAGTTACCGAAGTCAAAATCTAACAAATTCTTCGCCAGCTATCTTCTAACTCTTAGCGTTTCTTGACGACCTCTTTTACACGTTCTCTTATAATAAGTATCTTCCCTCTTTAGGGATCGTCCTTAATTCCCTAGTAACTATCTAACGTTATATTATATTAGGCTTTATTTAAGGTCATTCTAATTACCTCGTAGTATATATTTGTCGTGCAAAGCTCTAATCGACGGCCGGCATGGCTCTTCCAGTGGCTACAGCGTGGTGGCAAAAGTGTCTGATTTCTAGGAGGGAGCTCCTGTCTGCAACTGCCCCTATAACTAACTGGCCTGCTTACGTAGGCTAGGCACTTGCGCATACCTGTGTTGCACGACAATATTTATATAAGTAAATTTTATTATTAGTAATAAGTCAACTTAATCATCTTAATAGTAATAGACGTAATTACGTAACTAGCCTTTTAAGGCTTAATTTTGTCTTTTAGTTTACCCGTTATTTTACGGGCGAAACGCCGTCGAAAGTCCTCTTATAATTTATAAGTAAAAACATAGTTCTTTCTAAAACCTCGACGTAAATATAGACCCTCTATTAGAGATAATCGATCTTAGTAGCCCGTAGTCTTTAAACTAATATTTTATAAATAAACGAGTAAGTTACTTAATATTAGTTGTCTTTAAGTAAGGGATATACTTAAGTTCTTTAGTATATCTATTAATAATTACTAATAAGCTGTCGGCTACCTTTCAAGTAGTAGAGCTTTTACTTAGAAGTAAGTTTATAATAAAATCCATCGAAATTAATTTATATAGCTTTATAAGCAGGCTAAGCGCCTATATCTTGCCGGCGCTTTTCGTACGTCTCGATTTTATTCTTTAATAAATATCGTATATCTTAACGTATTCTTTCACGTCTCTAATTATTTTAAGTTAATAATACTTCAATTATATTAACTTTAGTGTCTTCTTATAATTAAAGTGCCTTACTATAAGAAGATCGTAATAAATCTTCATAATCTCACTCTATACGGCCGTATCTCACTCTATACGGCCGTATCTCACGAAACGTAAGCCTTATCTTAGTGTCTTAGTAGTCCTTCGCTATCTAGTCGCTAGTCTATACTTCCGGCTTTATTAATCTTCACTCGTTTCTTTATAATAAAGGCGTCCCTCTTTTATAGTTTTAATAAAAGAGGTAATAATGTGTTTATTAATAGTTTTACTATTTCGGCCTCTATAACCGCTATTATAAAAAACCGTAGTATAGCGCATTTATAACTACGCTAGCCAGTATCCCGCTACTCTTCAGCGATTTATAAAAGGGTTACGCCTCTAATTAAGTTCATTGAACTTTCAAGCTTCATAAGTGTTACGACCTACGATGCGCCTCGTATTCTAACCGATACGGGCTCGTAACATCGTTAGCTATGCGACGGCGCTAAGCCCAATAGGGAAGACTAAGTGGCGAGCCTGCGACATATTAACGTGAATAGTACTCGACTACGTCAGGCCTTATTAAGAGGGTCCTTTATGTATATATACTCGAGCCCTCCCTTACAGAGAGCTCTCCTTTCCTTCTTGTCTTTTCTTCTCGATTCTGAGCGTAGCTAGAGGCCCAAATACAAAGCTAGAGTCTACTCGCCGTATTAACCTCTTGCCAGCCGTAACAATAAGTACATACTATTAGTTAGACGCAAAGGTACTTTCTATAGCCTTAGTTAGCGACTCAATTATACTAGCCTTACTAGTAGATTGTGAGATCTAAGTTAGTCGACATAATATTATATTATTTTCTCGCCGGCTACTCTCCGTCGTGTTATTAGCTTCACTATACACGCAGATTAATTTGTTCTAAATTACACCTTATAATTTTCTTTAAAAAGTTAGGAGTATAATATTCTTATTATCTTAACTTATAGTTAAGTCTCCTCGAAAGTTTATTAGTAAGGTTATTCTTCCCTTATTAATATAATATCACAAAATCGTACTTTAATAGCTCTAGTGCCTACTTAGCTTGCCGCCGGCTAAACACTATAGTTGTTATAAAATACTTTAGATTATTATAATCTACTAATACTTTAATTAAAAACGTATTACCTTTTAAGTAGTACCTCCACTATATAAAGTATCTTACTATTACTAGTAATTGTTAATTATAAGTCTCGTAATTAAGCTCTGCGACTTCTAGCTTTTTATTATAAAAGGCGATCGAGTAATAAATAAGTTTCTACTTGTCCTTCGCCGGCCATTTATTAAGCTACGAAAGGATTCCTACAACTATAAATCCAAAGGCATTAGTTTCGAGTCTCCTCGGCTTTTAAGGGTTAAAATATATTAAAAGAAGTATTAAAGTAAATGCCTTAATTAAGTTATCGAATGAGTCTTATTGCGGCTTTTCTTAGATAAATTTAAGAACAACTTTATCCTTTTTCTTACTCTTTATTAGGCTAGTTATTAACTAAGTAATCGTTAAAAACTTATAAATAAATCGCTAGTAAAAGTTCGTAAAGTTAATAAAACTTAGACATCTCTTATACTTTTAAGGACTAGCTATTCTTAAATAGTATTTATCTGGCTATCCTTTATTAATATATTAATTATTAATATAATATATCTCATGAAATTAATACTCTAAGTATTAAACTTATACTTTAAGAGTTTAATAAAGAGGTTATACTAGCGTAAGCGTCTTAGCACTTCTTACACGTCCTTTATATACTAAGATAAGTCGGCCGAATATATTAGTATATTATTAAGATACACGACACAAGTAACGTTAACTAGTCCAGCTAAAGTATCGTTAATATATACCTAAAAAGTCGCCGGGGCGTTAAAGAGCCTAAAGGGCATTACTTAATATTTGTAATACTTATACCTCGTTTAGAAAGTTATCTTCTATTTATTACTGGCGCGAATTCGCACTCGATAATAAGTGTCCCTCAAATCTAATAAGGTAAACACCTTAGTATCTCAGAGCCTATCTAATGTCTCACTAATTAAAGGTAAAGAATACTGATTCTTTACAGTAATTTTATTTAAGGTATAGTAGTTTATATATAAATACAGGCTACTATCCTTTTTTAAGACAAAGAGAATTAGAGCTCCTATTAGACTCTTACTCTTACGGATTTAACCCTTAACTTCCGATATCCTGAGATATTCCTAAAGAACCTCTAACTCTTTCTCGGAGAAGTTATAGATAGGGGAAAATAATAAGTTTAAATTAGGCTAAAGCTTAATTACGTACTATCGCCTTTCTAAAGAAGTTAACTTTTGTACTTCTTCTTTTAAGAATATATCTTTAAATTCTTAGTATTTTAGGGGTATAGCCGGCGTATCACTAGATGTTAGTAAGTACGTAATATATAAAGAGGACATTAGCCTAAAAGTAGGCGAGTTACTTTAGTCCACGAGGGTTATAAACGCCTTAAGATTAAGTAATCGAATATCATCGAGATTATACGAATATCTCTATTACTTAGTCTTAAAATTAATATAAGAATTAATATCCTCTAGCTATAACTATCCTAAGATCAAATCGATGCCCGGTATATTAATGACTCTTAGCTAAATAATATCTAGCTTTATTTAACTCGTAGTATTAGTGATTTCGATTTAAGCTAAAGTAGTACTATAAATAACACTCTCTTAATTAAGGAGTGTCTTAAAAGCCTTTAAGCCTTCGCCAGTGAATTCTAAGCCACATTCCTTCGTAGTAAGCCTCGACATAAAATTATCTTTTACTCTACTATTAACGAGAGTAATAAAGTTCTTTTACTCCCCTTCTTATAAGACCCTAAGTTAAATTTCTATCCTTCTCGCTTATAAGCCTAAAGGAGTAATAAACGCCACTATAAGTCAAGCGCTCTTCTAGCGTTTATTTAGCTCTAAGTATATCGTTATATAATACCCTTCCTTATTACATTAGAAGTAAGTAATCCCTAGATAAAAGGTAGACCCCTTCTTATTAATTACCGACGTATAATTAAGATTTAACTAGCGAGAGTTAAACCTAACATTCTTGTCTAGCTTCTCCTCTTTATTATTACTATTCTTTTTATTACCTCGTCTCCTTTTCTAGTAATTAAGAAGAGAAGGTCCTTTATTTAGTTCCGTTTCTTTTACTACTTTAATTTTATCGTTCTTTAGAGTATATATCTCTTATAAAGTAATAATCGAGATGAGGTACTCCCTTGACTAAATTTAGTTTACTTATCTATTAATAATAATTCGCTCACGAATCTCCGGGCGAATTTTACTAAAAAGCTAAGACTTCTTTTACTTATAAGAGAGAGGCTTTATAAGTTCTTTTAGCCCCTTAAAGTATTCGACGAACTCTTAGATATTTTAATATTATTATTAGTGAGCTCTTTTATATACTAGTTTATTTACAACTCGCCTTACGACAAGGACTAACTAGAGGTTCGCCAGAAATTCCTTATAGCCTCCCTAAGTCATTTCGTATATCTTCTCGGGAGTATTCTTTTTGAACCTTTCTTAGGCGCTCGCTAAAGAGTCTTATAATAAAGTTACCGCCTATTTAATATAAGATAAGTCGTCTAAGTACATATCTATGTCATAATCAAAGACTCGATTATATACTTATATATATTTTGTGAGTTCCTTTTGAGTCTTGCCTTTATATATTAAAGGGAGTATATGTCGAGTACGCTCTCAATAAATTATTCGAGGTACAAGGGAGACTATCGAGCGTCCCGCTAACGTGTTGTCAGAGATAATAGCTAAGGTTTCTTTAAGCTTTTGTCTCTTAATTATTCGGGCTCTTTCTGCCACTTCCTTTAGGTATTACGTGTAGTCGTCTTCGTAGATGTAATAGTATTCTCCAGCTAACTAGTCAAGGGCATCGTTTTGTGCTCTTAGATTAGCGACTTATTATAATAAGACCTTAGTCTTATTAATTACTAGCGCTTCCCCGGCTTGTTCTCTATGACTCGTAGTAAGGTCTATTCGCAGTCTAGGTGCTATTATATTAAACGTTAAGCCAGTAGTAATGAAAGTAATTAAAATGTAATAATTACTAATTTCACTAAAGTAACGAGATATAATAGAGGTTCTCTAGTGATTAGCTAGAGAGGTTCTAGTAACAAAAGACTAATTACTAAAGAAGGTAGACTCTTCTTTAGAGGGAGTTAACTATATACTAAAGAGATAAAGAACCTAAAGGAATGTGGCTCTTCTATTTGTAAGTAAGGAATAAGGCCGCATTTAGTGTAAGGAATGAAGCCGCATTTAGTATAAGCCATTACAGTTTCTTTAACCTCTCTTAACTTCTTTATCTTCTTTGTTTCCTTTGTAGTAGACCTATAGTATACTCTTTTGCCACCCTCTTACTACTATACTCGATATCGCCTTAGAGGTACTACGTCGCTATATGGACTAACTAGAGTTGAACATTAAGTCCCCCCTACTCCCCCCCCCCCTCTCACCCTTTCGGCCACCTCGCTAAACGTACCGTTACTTCTATACTACTTACTTTAACAGACTTGGGCGTGGGTATAGGTACACCCGGGTTTACCTAGCACCACTCCCTCTGGGTACCCGCCTAGTCAAATTTGTATGGGTGGGTACGAATATAGTTAGTTCCCGGATAAATCCGGGTTTTCTGAGGATGTTTTAACATGATTTGGAGGCTTTGAGGGGTGAAGTTGAAGGCCCCTTGGCTGTTGGCTTGGAGGAGCTTATGGGTCAAATTTCAAGAGCAAGCTACAATATAAGTGTCGTGAAGCACCCCTTGTAATTGAAATTATTGAGTAGAGACCCGAGTACTGACTTGACAGAGTCTAGGACAGGAACCCTCTTCGCGAATCCCCCAAAGACGACAGCTACAAGCTTCCCAGCGACCCAAAAGACCAATAATACACAAGCGAAGGCTCAGCACGAATTAAGGAATTGTTAGGATATCCGAGCAGGCCGATATAAAGCCTACGAGGGGCGTGGGCAGACTTGCTGGATGGTAGCGCTCAAGGGGGGATATGCTGGGATACGTCCACTCTTTGGGGCAGCGGTCTGAGGGCTGGGGAAGCGCAAGATCGAGGGTCTCCTCAAAATCTATGGGCTCTGCTCTGTCAGATGATCAGAAGGACAGAAATTCTGACTTGATAGCTCCAGAGACCGAGCAGAACCCTCGCAGTTTGGCATCAGCTCATTGTGGAGTCAATGGTGGACTTTCATAAACGAGCATCGAATCCAAGAACAAGCACCGCAGTACCAGGCATTGTGCCGGTCAACAAGAAACTTGAAGGATGGCAAGGGATGAAACATTACGCAGCGACTGGACAACGCGAACAAATCTTCCTTCCCCCTACCGGAGTGAGCACTGGTTTCCAGGCCCAGGAAAGGAGGGAGCAGACAACATGCACTGTTCTTCCATACCCACAAGACTGAGTCCAAGCTCAGGTGGCTTTGGTGGAAAGAATACATTAAAAGACAGCACTGTTCTGTCGAGGGATCAAGAAGAACTGCCGTGGAATGGGTAAACAAATTCGGCTCGAGGCTAATCATCGGGCGGGAACCGGGAGACACATTAACCTACTTCTCAATAGCGAGGAATTATACACAGACGACCCCCTAGGGATACACAGACGACACCCCCCCCCACTTAATGCCGGGCGGTGACCTAAAATGACAGGCGGTGAACTGAAGTGATCTTAATATAGCTAAATACTAAAATTTGTACGTGACGCGATATAAAGAGTATAACACTACACGAACTTACATTAAAAATCATTACCCTCACTTATCTTACTTTTCTAACCTCCGTAGATATGTCTTCGTCAATTGAGCCTCTTTTATTGCCTCCTACTGGCTTTTATTCGTCTTTTGATGATCTTTTAGAAGCCGCATAAGCTTATACTACTATCGCTGGCTACGCCTTTACTACGGAACGTAGTACGAAGAGGAACGGTCGAATAATTAAGACTTTGAGTTATAAAAGAGGTGGCTATAGTTTTTAGCCTATCGAGAATCGAAAGCGTCAGCGAACAACTTTTAAGATTAACTGCCCCTTTCGAATTATTACAAAAGAGAGACCTATAGGAAAGTGGGAGCTTTGTTATTGTTAGACAGCTTCGACTCAAGAGTATAATCACTTCCCCGGAGAAGCTTAAGCCTTTATTAAGTACCGCTCTCGAGAGCTTACCTCTATAACCCTCGAAACTATCGTTAAACATTATATTAACAGTATACTTGCCTCCCGAACCGCGTCTGTCTTTCGGAGCTAAAACGAGGGTTTAATTCTTGCTTATCGAGATATCTATAACGTTGTTACAAAGTATAATCGAGAGTCGCGTGGGAATCGCAGTCCTCCGGAGGCTTTGATTCGAGAACTAAAAGCTGAATAGGTTACTAGGAAGGTGATATTCGAGTACGAGAGAGATAGAGATGGCTATATATCGAGACTATTCGTCGCAGATTCGCGGAGTATTGACTACCTTAATTAGCACCTTAATATCTTACTTTTGGACTGTACTTATAAGACTAACAAATTCGACATGCCTCTTATTAACGTCCTTAGAGTTAATAATATAGGGAAATCGTTCTTTGTCGCCTTTGCCTTTTTAGATTTAGAAGTCGAAGAAAACTACCTTACTATTGTACGTAAGATTAGTAGTCTTTTCAAGCTAGGTCTCTTTCTATCGATAATTAGTACGGACTGCGAATTAGCTTTAATACACACTATTGAGCTCACTTTTCTAGCTATTCGGACGAAACGCTTTCTTTATTATTAGTATATCTTAAAGAACGTCTTAGTCAATTGTAAAGGGAAGTTCTTTACTCTAGAGCGCTAGGAAGAGTTCTCTAAAGGTTTCGCTATTGTCGTACACGCCTTATTAGAATAGTAATATCTCGAGTTATTAGAAGATTTTCAAGACGAATTTCATTAGAATAATAGTGAGCTTTAGTCTGTCGAATCTACTAACGCCTCTCCGAAAGAGCTCTAGGCTATAGCTACAAATAACTTAGAGAGGGAAACTATTACGTACGTTGTCAGTTAATAGTTAAATCCTTATCGTTAGTACTTCGTTCGAGCTTAGATTGATCAGTACTTCAATAGTAGTCTTGGTTTGACATCTCGATTAGAAGGAGCTCACTATATACTTAAGAATTAAATTGGGAAGCCTACAAAAGACTTCACGCGCGTTTAGTAATCGATTCGACTTATAATCGACTCTTAATTAAATGAAATTATGGCGAAGAAACACTAGCAAGCACAAGTCACTTTAGTAAGTCTCTCAGGCCAATTTTACTATTAATTAATTAGTAAAATCACACACTTTGGCTTATACTATTTACGAAAATAATACGAGCTTTGGCAAAAGTATTAAGGGGAAGATGAGCCTCTAAGTTATATAGTTACCTGGAGTCGATTAATAGGAATGCCTTGTTAGTATATTATTTAAAGGCGTTAAGTTGACAATTAAAGTAAGAGCTCTCTTACTAATTCTCTTAGTATTTAGCTAATCTCTATTATAGCTATTACACCTTTTAATTTCTATTCTTATTGGCACCTTACTCGACTAGCGCTAGGCTACGCCTACGAGCTTCCCCCCTTACTTATACTCGACCTAATATCAAGGCAAATTCGTCGTACTAAAGAGGTAGAGTAACGAGCTTTGAGTCGGCAGTATAATCGGCAGATACTCGCAGAATCTAGACGAATTCTTAGCTAATTTAAGCGTTTATTGCGCGAGAATATGTAATCTAAACTGGCCTATTGCTCGTCTTGTACTCTGTATAATCACGACAAGAAAAGGTGCGTAAGTTGTCGGCATACAGGCCATAATAGGAGTAATTGTCCGTTTCCTTTAGAGAAGACAGTAGTAATGCCTAGAATAAGTGGAATACTTTAATTACAGGGCCAAAATCAGCTTGGAACCCCTATTCGTGCATTTCAGTGGTCTCAAGTTAAGGAGTAGGATTTTGAAGTAATTCCGAGTACTTAGTATTGAATTCAATTTTTGAAGCCTATTAGTATTATATTATTTGTACATGTATTTATTCATCAGTTTTACCTGTACTTCCCTTATAAATCTGATGCGCAGGTACCCCCTATTCTAAAGGTTTTCTGCCGGATTTACAGGGGGGCAAGTGGGGGGGGGGGGGGGGGGGGGGTCTGTGTATCCCTAGGGGGTCGTCTGTGTATAATTCCTCTCAATAGCAAGGAGGCTGTTTCCAACTTCTGGGAGTGGGGCATTGCTTTGTAGGTATCCCATTCATAGAGATAGACAGTTCAGCAGGTAAAATTCAGTTTGCAGGCATACACTCGTTGGGCTCATTTTGAGAAACGCTTGGGTTCTGTCCGAACCAGGACTACAGCAAGGACACGGCCGCTGGGAGTCCACAAAGCTGAAGGAAATAGGGGGCGGGGGGGGGGGGGGGGGGAGGGCTTGTGGTGTCTTTTCTGCTCTTGGATTTAGAAAAGGATGTGCAAGATTTGTCAATGTGTGGTACGCTTTCTTTTCTTCATATATTGTTCATCACAAACTAGAGTCCTCTCCAAGAGCGTTGCGGAAAACAGCATTCAATCTCGTAATGTTTATCCATACGCGCATCAAAGACAAGGGAACACGTACAACCAGTATTTCAAGACGTTGTTGCTCAATTGAGCATCTCGTATTGCCAACGATGGGTTCAGTCCAAGAGACGAGCAAACTGCAAGCGCTTCAAAGCATAGGCACGGATGCAATCTGAGGGGCTGACGCTGACCAACTTTCCCCTCAAGAATGAACACTTAACACATCAGAGCACTTGATATCATTTGCATTATTGACGCCCCGTCCATCTGTCCAGATGGGAGACTTCCTCAACTGGACAAATGATGTTCGAGAAGTCTACAATTTGTCGTGTTCGAAATTCCATGTGGTCTTAGAGAGCGGCCGCTCGCGCCTTCCATTTTCACCGCCCAGCTGACAAATGAGGGAGGGCATCTTGGGCGGCAGAATGACACCTTAGACCTCGGTCAAGTTTGGATATTCCAAGGTTCAGTTGAGTTTGATTTGTAAACTCATTTTAGCCTTCGCGGCGCCCATTGTCGTTCCTGTCTTCTGTCCTTTATATACTCATTTTGCACAGCTGTTTTTGATAGAGTACTTGCAAGTTGTACCCAATTGGTTTTACTTCATAGCGATAAATCATGGCGCGAATCAACAAGGGAGCTCCAGATGTCCCATTTTATACTCCCATCCAATCTCCAGCAGCGGGCTCTGCTCTCACTCCTAACCCGCCAACACTCTTCACCCCGCTCAAGATAAGAGATGTGACATTTCAGAATAGGATATGTAAGTCTCTCCATCTGCCAGATTCCAAACATTATCCCTCTATCTCCTCCTCCAACCCCACCCCCACCTTCTCCAGCTCTTGCTAACATCCTCTCAGGGGTAGCACCGATGTGTACATATTCAGCCTCCAACGGCCACCTCACCGACTTCCACTTCGTTCACCTCTCAGCCTTCGCCTACCGCGGCGCCTCCCTCACAATAATCGAAGCCACCTCCGTCCTCCCCAACGGCCGCATCTCACCCGAAGACGCGGGTCTCTGGACCGACTCGCAGATCGCGCCTATCCGCCGCATCGCCAATTTCATGCACTCGCAGAACCAAAAGCTCGGCATCCAACTCGCACACGCCGGGCGGAAAGCCAGCACGCTCGCCCCATGGCTGGCTGACAAGGGGAAGGGACTCGCTACGAAGGAGGCGAATGGCTGGCCGGACGATGTTATGGGACCGAGTGCGATCTGTTGGGGCGAGGGATTTGCTCGGCCGAGAGAGATGAGTGCAAAGGATGTGAAGGATGTCATTGATGGGTTCAGAGACAGTGCGAGGAGAGCTGTTGAGGCTGGTGTGGATGTTATTGAGATCCACGGCGCGCATGGATATCTGATATCCTCGTTCTTAAGCCCAATCAGTAACCGCAGGACGGATAAATACGGTGGCAGTTTCGAGAACAGGATTCGTTTGCTGGTGGAGATCATACAAGCTATTCGAGAGGTCGTGCCGACGGGTATGCCGCTGCTGCTGAGGGTTAGCAGTACGGAGTGGATGGAGAAGTCGGCGCCTGAGAGCTGGGATGTTGAATCAACGATCAAGCTTGCGAAGTTGCTTCCTGGTCTTGGAGTCGACTTGTTGGATGTCAGCTCGGGAGGGAACAACGAGGCCCAGACCGTGAACATCTTCAATGACTACCAAGTGGGTATCGCAGGCCGGATCCGGAAGGAGCTGTATGATGCGGGTATCAAAGACCTGCTGATTGGTGCGGTGGGTATGATCACCACTGCTGAAGCCGCAAGGAGCATTGTGCAGAGCACTGACAAGAATGGGGGGTTTGCAAAAGCAGATCTTGTTCTGGTTGCTAGACAGTTCTTGAGAGAGCCCGAGTGGGTCTTGAGAGTTGCTCATAGACTTGGACTTAAAGTGCAGTGGCCACAGCAATACCATAGAGGGCAGTTCGTGAAAGGGAGCAAGCTCTAGATCTAGACCGAGTTTTTCTTGATATAGAATCGCATTTCATAGATCGCAGATCGTAGACAGAAAGACGATAGACTCATTCGTTCATTCAGAATACACAGATTTTCTCACTCATTAGCAAAGTCCATTGCAGTTCATATGATACATCCCATCCCACCCTATCCCATTCCCTTCTACTCCTCTCCTCATAACTCCCAAGTAACCACCAAAAGCCATTTCGAAAACCCCCACTCCGCTCCAGCCACCTCAACTTCCAGCTCCAACCAAGTCGTTGTAAAACTTCACTTCCCACGGGTAACCCACTTCCAAACCCCACCAACTGCACCAACAAGGCCAGATAGTCAGCTTGGACTGGATCCCTTCGGTGGGTACTGCTTGCCATCTGCATCGACCTTTGGCTCGCACTGTTTCTAATCAGCATCTTTCTCTCTCTCTCTCTCTCTTCTTCTTCACCCCATATCCCACCTCACCCCACCCATTCACATCAACATACACTCAAACATAACAACACGCTTAAAGCCCAAGAAACCGAACGATAGATGTCAAGACACAGGAGATGATAACCTACAGTGCAGCGCTCCTCAGCAGGGACATTATCCATCACAGAGGGGATGTGTTTGCCGCATCCCCACCAGGTTGCCTTTTCTACTTCTTGTTAGTTCCAAGTTCTACATGACACCCAGACTCTTGACTATAGGCTCTATCTTGGGGAGGGCGTAGAGGCTGGGGGCGGGGACGTACGGCATGTTGAGCAAGTCGCTTTCATACACATCTTTGCTTTCTTGAGGTCTGTTCTTGAAGGATTTGGAGAGAAAGTGAAGCGGGTAGTTGATTTGAAGCTTAGATTGCTTGTCTTATCGGGCTCTTGGATCAGTGGTTGTTTGGTTGTTTGGCTTGCCTGGTTTGATTTCGATGAGTGAGGATGTGATGTATGATCTTGTTGATGAGTTGACGAGGTTGGAGATGGTGTGATGAGTTGAGGTGTTCTTATATAGTGAGTAGGAAGGTCTAGATCAGAGGTGGGGTGAGGTGAAGTGGCGGCAGCCCGGGAAGGAGGGGCATGCGCGAGATTTCCGGGCATTGGCACGGGGAGCAGATTAGCGAGGTCCACGAGGTCGGCGATTGAGCTGATTGGACGACGAGTCAATATAATACCGGTTTGGAATGGAATGCTTAATTGAGACCGCCTGACATCAATCTAAGAATTATTCTGTTCACTAGGTATTTCTCGATTCGTACTATATTCTATTCCACATTCTAGATATCCAAGTCATTTCATATCGCCGTTCTCCTCAACTCGCCCAACCCTACCACTTTCCTCCAGAGCTCCCTCCAACCCCCCCTCTCATCTTCCCAACCCAAAGATGCCTCTTCAACACCACCTCCATCTCCTCCAATATCACAACCCCCAAAACTCCCCAATCCCAATTCTTTCCGCCCACCAACCCCGTTTATCGTCACCAGAAACAACCCCTCCAACGCAATAAACCCACAGCAAAACCTCCCCAAACCTCCTACTCAAACACATCTGGTTCACACCCTCGATCTGAATCAATCTCACCAGTAATCTCTTCGTGGGGAATCCTATAAATGGACAGTAATGCACTAGGTCTCTGAAAATGTAGGCGGTGCAGATGAGAGCTGCGATGCGAATGCATTCGTAGATGGAGAGTTCCAATTCGTTGGTGCTGCTTTCCAAGGTTGGATCATCTGGATAGAGAAGAGGCAGTAATCGATTGCGGGGCGCAGTTTATGGTGTGTTGTTATCTCGGATATTGTCAATCCTGTTTTATAGCAGAGACTACTGTTCTGAGTAGCGATTGTCCTGGTGAATTCCAGGAGAGTGAAGACTTCATGAGCGAATTCACTTCCCCTCAAACGTTCATTTCTGTCTTCGAGAAGACATTCAGGAATAGGAGGAGCGTCGTGATTATTGATGGTCGGTTGTCCTGGAATTGATTGACTTCCAATCACCACGGAAGAAAACATATCGCAGCTATTTCGTACTCGAAGTCAGACATATCGAAGTCTAGGTCTAGGAAGATTGCCACTCACATCGACATGAGCATCTTCAAAGTCCCACCCTATCCCAAACAAGCCATTCCACCTCTCAACTTGACCATCTGTCGCAGTGCATCTTTATGCGCTTTCCCCTCTGCAACATTACCCGTGATACACCAGGCTGTCTCGGCGAGTGCATCCTCGTCAAACGAAGCAAAGTCAACAGCAGGCTGACCTCAGAATCACCCAGTACAAGCAAGAAACCCCGCAGCACAAATCGTGATATCACTCGGACCATCATTCGCAGTCGGTTCCTTCAGATACTCGTCGGTTTCCTGATTTTTTTGTTTTTTTTTCCGACCTACGCCAGTAGGTCGGTACCACCAACTTCGACATACCAGCAACTTCGACACGACGACTTAATTAAGGAATAACTTTTTTACTATTAATACGATCGACTCCAAAGTTAGACTATTAAATCCGGAACAAAATTCTATATAAATCACACTTTAAATGACGTCATTTGATTCACGTAGTGTGTTGTAATTAAATGAACTAAGCGAAAAATTGAGGTCCCACGGGGTAAAAAACACGGAAAATATCAACTTCTACGTCTAACTTCTCAACCCTTTTATAGATTTTAGTAAAAAAGATCCACGGGATATACTAATTAGACCTATTCTAATCGATTCCGAGATTTATATAACTATCGCATAACGTTTAGTAGTAGAAAAGAAGTGGTTTCGTCAAAAATATAGGTTTCGGGTATCCTCGCTTATATAATCTAACGTCCAATCCTTCTAACACTAACTCAGATACCCCTTAATTGTAATCATCGTAATCTACAGGCCCACCACTACTATTATTACTTAAATTGACGTCGGAATCGGAATCAGCGGACGAATCTGACTCTATAGGGCTCTTAATATCACTGCCATCCTCTTACTCGTTGTCGCTAGATATCTCAATCGCTTTTTATATTAGTCTTCTGGCGCGAATTAGTCTTTGAGATGCGGCTATAACTATAGGCTCTTGTTGTGTGGCCTCTTCTTCTTTAATTGTAGTCGATTTCCGACCCCTAGGCTTCTTCTTAGTACTAATTAACGCTTATAACTTTATAGCTTTATCGAGTTTATATTATATTTTAGCCTAAGCTTTCTCTTCCTAGATGTGTGCCTTTTCTATTCTTTTTTAAACCTTCGCAGTTTCTTTCTCCTCCCTCTTTTGCTATCGAGCTAAAGCTTTAGTAACTCTCTCCTCTTTTAACTTTAATATATTTCTAGTAATATTCGCCTCCCTTTAAAGCTTCGCAAGTTTAGACTCTTAGGTAGTATTATTCCTTTCGCCGATGATTCGTAACCTTTCGCTAGAGGAGATTACGTGGCCCCTGTGACGCTTGCCCTAGAAAGACGGCAGTCACGTGTAACTGACGCCTCACATATCAACACAAGAGACATATGACGATACCAAGCATCAACTTAGAATCTACAACTACAGAGGAAAGAAGGTAAGGAAAGAATAAGTCTATATACAAGAGGTTAGTATGCCTAGCACTATAGTAATCTCGGTACGTCCCGATCAGGCAGTACTAAGTGGAGCCGGTGGAAATGAGGCTCTGGACAGCGACAGTCGTCACAGCCCCCACCGCGAGGTTTGACTCTCTTAGTACCCTCTTTGTCATTTAGTACAAGGGAATTACTGCCTTAGGTATTATTTAGAACAGTTAAAGTGAGCTCTTGGCGCGCGGCGTCGGCTATAATCGCACTGACTGTACTACCTTTGTGGAACTTCTTATTAGAGAGTCGCCTTAATAGAAACGATAATATATCTTCGTAGGTCTCAAGAAATTCGGCGTGTATATTAATTCTTTTAACTCTATATAAGGTACTAAAAAATGGCGTCTTTTTATACTAACGAGGATCATCCGCCGTACTTTTGAGCCCGTAATCCCCGTAGTCTTCTATACCTCTAAGTTGCGAAGGTTACTCTAGAGTAGTTGCCACTTCTAGTAATTCGTCGATACAAGAGCTTGCCAATGGAGCTATCAAATCGTCTGTAATATTAACATTGTCGTCACGTGGGAGCTATAGAAGCTCAATTCCGTCTTTTGGCTTATCGTCGAAAGCTCTGTTATTATAAGTCCACGGGATATAGTCGTATTCTTTGTCTGACGCTGTTTCGGCCTCCCAGAACTCGTTATTAACTAGAATCCAGCGTGGCACTGGCTTGTTAGATACAGGAACATTAATTACTGTGGATAGATCACCTGGGGTATAGTTATACACCCGTCCACCTGTGTCTTTGTCGCCTATTTGAGTATCCTAAGTAAGCTTAAAAGCTTTAATAATAACATCCGCGTCTAATAGCTATATATTAGTACGCCTAAAGGCTAACTAAATCGTCTCTTTCTTGAAGGTTTTAGCTCTAATCTAGTGAAGGCATTAAAGAAAGGTATATTTAGTAAAAGAGTTACAGCCGTCTCTAATTCTATCTTTAATTACTCGGCCATGCTAGTGCTTTTTAGACTAGAAACAAGTAACGTCGAGTAGTTGTGTAATATGTATTAAGTGAGTAATTAAATAGAAAGGTATAATCTTTAGTTGCTTACACTTAGAGATAAACTCGTAAGTTATATAACTACTATAGCTATTAAATATTAAGAGACGCCAAGGGCCTTGTTAGTGACCTTTAGTTTGTTGATTAAAGTGTTAAAGCCATTCTAATTCGAGCTCGTCACTTGAGTACCCCTTTTCACTATAAGAGATCTTTGTGCCTAGTAGTAGGTTATTATTAAACATCTTCTTAAGGTAGACAGCCCCCGGCATAATAATGTAACAATTAATAACGTAGCCAGCGGCAGAGATACACTTAATAATTAATACAGACTCGCGGTCGACAAGGTCACAGGTAAAAACCTAAAAACAGTTAATACGTACTCAGTTATTAAGATAAGCGGTTTTTTAATAATAAAACGTACCTTCCGGATGTTCTTATACGTAATAACCGTTGTACTACTAATATACCCGACCCTAAAGCCAATTTCGTCCATATTAAAGATATCTTTCTAATATATTGAGTATTTAGCCATCACCGCAGCTAACTTCTCAAAGTAACTAGTAATCTCTTTAATTGTCATATAATCTTTACGCTTTTGGTCTATTAGAGTAGTCCGTAGAGCATAATATCGGCCAGTAACGTCCATTCTGTCCACTTATCTTTTAGCCTAATTCTGCCTAATTCGCTAGAATATCTTTATAAAAAGACTTAATATTATAGTTGCGGCGGCAACAATCATATTATATCTCATAAGAAAGCCTCTCTTAATAACAGTATTAATATACTATATTAGAGACGCCTCTTGAGCCTCATTTAACTTCTTGTTATGACCCCTATTCTTAGCTAACGTCTTTAAACTGTCACTCTTCTTATAACGGCTATTTAACGTAAAGTGTCGGTGCAGTACCGGTTCATGTACCACGCCGTATGTGTGAATATATTCCAATGCGAGTATGGCGACAGAGTAATAAATGTATGGTTCAAAATCTGTCTATTTTCTAAGAGAGTGTGAGGAGAGCCAGACTATATACTACGAAACCCCTGCGAAACCCCACCAAATGTCCTCCGAACCTAATCTAGCTAGGTTCTGACCCCTGACTTTGACTCGTACCCCCTTTTTCTAGACCGAAGTATGCTCATGTAGGGACCTATAGACTAATATAGGCAAAACTTCTTTTGGAAAGACTATTTCTAACACACGTAGAAGCAAACAACTAGTAATATATAAAATAATAAATAAAATGATAGAGTATCTAACAACGTTTGTTTCTGACTCGGCAGGGTGTAGAAAGTGCCCCGAAAGAGGTCCGAATATAGTATGGTACTGTAGCGAGGCGTAAGCGAGAACTTAATTAATAACAATAGGAACTTTTAGTATTGTGCGACGTGATAGATATATATATATCGCCTCCCCCCTAAAGGTTTAGGGGCTCTTTAGTTAATATACACACACTTGTCGTACGTATAATACTTTCTAATCTCCCTAATTCGTCTAATATAGTTCAAAAACTAATATTTCTGAGAAGACTATATTAAATCAAATAACTATTTAAGAGTAAGTATACCCCTTCGGACATAGTTCAGTAGTGAAACGGTGTGTTAACTGAAATAGTGCTAGCACTAATTCCTATAAGAGCCCTTGACGCTGCGTACCGGAAGTGTTGTATTTAGTGTGTGCGCCTTATTACAAAGACCCCGTCCTACGACTGTGTCTTTAATAATCCTAAGAGTAAGAAGTGCGCATACTACGTAGAGAAGAAGTCCCGCTGTAACTTAATAAGTATCCCTATTTCTTTTCCCTCCCGAATTATATCCGAATCGCTACTAAAACCCCTTCGAATATATAGCTACTAATATATATTAGTTCCCTTGGTTTGTAGCCGAGGAGTACCTCCGGTTAGTGGTTGCCCTCGAGGCAAAAGACGAAGATGCTATCGTCGCCGCCGCCGAGTCAATCGATTCGGTATTGTTAGTTACCGCCGCCGGCGCCCCTAAGACAACTGGAGAGGTGTCGTTGGCGTTACTGGAGGAGACTTGGGCCTTGCGCCGCGAGGTCGCTGGCCTAGCTAGCGCGTAGGTTGTAAGTTAACCCCCTCATTCCTTTTTGATATTAAAGCTTTAGGGGTCTAACAACGTTACTACGTAGGAGACGGTACTAATCTTAGATCGGCTCCTTGCCACTGTCTCTTCCGCTGCCACTAAGCGTAGTAGGGAAGAGGACGGTGGTGAGGATGCCCCTCCCACTAAGCGGTCACGGAAAAGTCGCCGTAGTGGCGCGGAGGAGAAGGAGGAAGAAGAGGGAGCCCTCCCTGATATTTATTCGTAAGGTATTCGGCCTTATTTTAGATTAGCTTCGTGGTAGGTCCTTTATGGCGGCACTTTCTTTATATTACTATACGGGAATAGCCCCCTACGGTGAAACCGGTAGTTTGTCCTTGTTAGAGTGTCGTCGTAAGGCCGCCTATTAGTGCTTTGAATTAGAGGGTGTTTAGAACTAAATCGAGTGTGTTTTTGACTTCGTAAATTGACTAAATATAAAAATAATCACAAGTAATAAATTAATAAAAATAAGAGTTACAAGGAAATAAAAAAATCGACGAGTATAAGAAACCCCTCTATTACTAGTCTGAATTAACTCCGGTTGACTATTAAACTTAACCCTTTATTTTAATAGTGAAGATGTTAGTGTTAATAAAACCACGAAGAGCCTTATTCGGAGCACTCTTCGTTATAGCGTTAGTAAGATTAGTGGCGCTATTGATCTATCGAACCTCTATTAACTCTCTGCGCTCGTATAATTAACGAATAGCTATAATATTAATTATTAAGCGCTTTTCTTTCGTTGTACTGAGTTTGACGATACACTTATAAAGGGATAAAGAATCCGTGTAAATAATAGTAAGAAGACGTGAGATACTAAGCTTGTTAGTTACTATATTAATAGTAGTACTAAGAGAGATTAATATATCAATGTTAGTTACTATAGTATATAGCTCTAATACGAGTATTACACGAGTTACTCTCTTGTATTTTGTTAAGCTAGTATATATAATATTACTAATCAAAGTAAATTGCGTATCCCCTACTATTTCGGCACCGATTACTAATACGAAACCTATCTATAAACTTAGGTCTTTATTATTAGTAAAGGAACCGTCTATAAAAACGTAGACCTTCACAGACCGTAAGTTAATAAGTATATATTAGAGTCTTCTCTCTAAGTTATCTATTTACTATTTAAGGCGTAAGTTTAAGGCCTTAACGTCGTCCTCCGTCGGATCCTAGTATTACACTACGACTAAGAGATTAAATGTTACTTCCGGCTAATAAATAGTAGCAAGGTAAGCCACACGAGCTTATTACTTTCTATAGGCCTTTTTATAATCCTCTTTTCTTACGTCGACTAACTCTAGCCTTACTCCTTGACCCTTCTGTAATATATAGAGGCTATCCCTGTCTATAGAGATAGTACACTTATTAAATGTAATAGTTTTAGTAAAGAGTAGTACCTATATTGGCTTCGTTAGAAAACCGGCCTTAATAATCTTATTCTACTCTCTTACTAAGGAGTCCTTATCTCCTAGAATTAACGTGTCGTCTATTTACATTCCTATGACTCTAAAGTTATAGCTTTCCTTAGTACTAATTAGTAAGTATAAGTTATACGTTAACGTCTTTATTTATAAGTTCTTTATATAATGTTTATAATATATATTAAACTAATAGTTTCCGGACTTAAGTATGCCGTATAATAGTAGTATTACTATAAATATTGTGCTAAGAGGGAAATCTCTTGCGATCTCTTCTAGTAACTATGTAAAAATGTCCTAGAGAAGTCTTGTTTCTGCCTAGACGTAAACTTAAGTGATGTCCCTAATAGCCAAATAGAATTTAAACTGGTTTCGGAGGCGATTTAAGTGCTTAACGGCAGTAGCTAAAAATATAAGTAACTATTAACTAGATCGTTAGATTATTAGAGACTAAGTTAATATTTCTCTCTTCCCTTTATCGTTAAAGTATTGAATTACTAGTCTTGACTTCTTATATAGAGTTAACGTCTCCTTACCTTTGACCTCGTCTACTATTCTTGACTTGAAGATATAATAGCCTCTTACTTTAGGGTCGTCTTTATAAATAGGCATAAAAACACCCCTTTTAATAAGTACTTCGTATTCTATCCTTTAGGACTACTAGAATAGTGGTCTAAGCGCTATAATCTTCTTTTTAGCGCGAAGTTTAATAGATAGTTCTTAGTCCCTCGTTTCCTTCTTAATTAGAAACACTTTTATATTATAATTGTCATTAATAGTTAGTAAATTTAAGAGGTGTTTCGTAAATGGAATTTAAATAGCGATTCAGGGTAGATTTAGTGCTATTTTAGTAGTGTTTCTTATTAGGGATCTTAGATATTACTTATAAATATCCTCTAGTAAGTTTTCTTTTTGTCGTTTAATACTAAAGGTGTCTGTCTTAAAGGGACGAACTATAGTCGATTAGAACATACGTATTTTCTTATTTCTTATATTAATCTTATATAATTCTCCTTTAATACTTAAGAAATCATAAGGTCTTGTCTATCTTTTACTCTCTTAATATATTAGAACTTAATTATTAAAGTAAAGACTGTGAATATAAGTAGTTCTAAGGCCGTTTTATATAGTTAATATATCGTTGACTTTACGCGTAATATAGATTTTCCGTACCTCCTTTATAGCTTTCTTAATCGTAGCCGCACGTTACTCGACTAACGGATTTAGGGGGTCTAACTTTGTTATTCTAGGGTATACGCCGAAAATAAGTAGTATAAGGATAAGCCTATTAGGTCTAGTTATATCGTTTATTACTTTTACTACTATTTATAGTCAGTCTTCGTCGTTTAACTCAGGGTACTCTTCTGTAACGATTTCATAAGCACGGCGTAGTAGGCGGTAGTATCGCTTAACCTTACTAATTAAATAGTGTGCCTTAATAAGTATTAGCTTAAGAGTGTTACTTATAAATTTAAGTATACTTTGAAACTCCTTAGAATTGAAATTAGTACTATAGTCGTACACGACGAAATCTAGAGGTCTAAGGTATATATTAATTTATATTAACTTAAATACGTTAAAGGTAGCCTAAGCCGTAGCCAAACTAGGGGCTTTTCGGAGTAGTTTCGCCGCACTAAAACCCGTTGCCTCATCTATTATATAGAGGGCATATTATTCTTTAAACATCGCGATATTAACGTAGACTATATAATTAAAGTCGACGTCGTCTTATAGTTTAAAGCGGAACTTATATAGAGTATTTATATGTTTCTAGTAATACTCACATATCTCTTTAACCCTTAATATAACGTCTGAGTTATACTCATAGTCAGCTTGATTTAGTAAGTACTAAAGACGTCTTACTAAAGGGTGTCCGAAACGCTTATAAAGCCGACGTATTTCTAGTTTAATTAAGTAATATATATTTATCGTTCTAGTCAAAGTGTCTAGTAATTAACGATATTAATCCAAAAGTAACTATAAATGCTTATACTTCTATATAATTAAGTGCTTCTTATTGCCCTAAATCAAGACATTACGTAAGTTATTATATTACGCGTTAAGCGCATTTAATTACTATAAGTAAACTAAAAACAGGATATTTACGTCCACGATTTAGAAGTCCATTTCTCTAGCCGGAGTATTAACTATAATAACTCCTAGGGACGGTCGCGAACTAGTACCGAATGTGATCCGGCTCTAGCTTGCCTAGTTAGTGTCAAACTTAACATCTTGAATTCGCTATAATGCCTACAGCTAGTTAATTCCTCCTGTATTTTTGTTAGATACCCTTATATTAATTAATAGGCCTTAAAAGAATCTGTCTATCTATTATATTATGTAGGCCTCGCTTAAAGTAAGTCTCTTGATTTTGCTTTCTAGGATGTGAGTAGCCTTCCTCTCCTTAAGTTGCCTTATAACTTCTCGTGTATTATACTATACTTTACTTATTATAAATACAGTCGTGAAGTTTATAGTATTATTACTATTATCGTCGTCAGAACCTTTTAAAGAGTCGTTAATATCTATTGAAGTGTCTAAATCTATATCTTAGTAGTTTCCTGAATAGTGTCTAGATAAAGTCCGGTTCTAGTCCGAATTGGGGTCAATTCCCTTAATATAAGCTAAGTAGCTTCTAAAGGTCTTATCTATGGCTTTCACTCCTTCGGCCTTGCGCGCCGCGAAGTATCTTGCCTTAGACGCTGTTTACTCTTTATTAGAGTAGCGACTACTATAGCAATCTATCTTCTTGTAAATAATATAACCTATATAGCCTAATATAGGCTGGAATTTGTCTTTACGTTTGTTTCCACTTGAAAATTTCATCTTATAGTCAGAGTAATAAGCCGCCCTATTTACGACATAAGATCAGTGGCGATTTGTATATAATCTGTAGTACTTACTTACCCTCGATCCCGAGTTATAAGTCACTTTAACGCCGACGGCGGAACGAAGACTATTTATTAATATAAGGAAGGTAAAAGGTGCCTAAAATAAGGCTATTTTAAAGAGGGGGTTCCCTGTTACTCCTTACACGAGTTTATCGCGGAGCGTCTTGTCGTTCTATATATTGTCGTCCTTTAGACTAAGCTAAATACTTTATAATTCCTTAGCGAAGTTCTCTAATTAAGTTAATACTAGTTTTCCTATCTAGTGAGGCTCCTCCTAAAATAATAAGAAAGTTAGACTAAACTACCGGCTAAGGAACTTATTAACTCTCTCCTCTGTCTTAAAGCGTTCGCGAGTCGTCTTAATAAGTTTATTAAATGAGTACCCCTTATTCTAGAGGTACTAATAATAGTACGAACTAGCTCTGTCTCGTAATATTAACAGAAAAGCTTAGTTCTAGACCTTAGTCTTAACTAATACTCTCTAACATAAGTCGGCGAAGATATAAAGCTTCTTATTTAAGTAGTCCTTGTCTCTATTATATTAGAGCTCCTTAGTATATATCTTAGTAAGGTTTATTAACGATTTTACTTAGTCTAGGGTCAATAGATTTATAATATACTATAATAGCCGAATCGGCTCTATATATAGTCTAGTAGTCCTAGGAACCTTAAATAGTAGTAATGACTTATCTCGTGGGTGTATTACTAACGTTAGTGTGGGATTTAGTAACGCGTAGTTATTTAATTTCCACGGGTAGAGATTACTTAGGGGATCTCTCCTAGGAGTAAATAAGAACTCCTTCTTTAAGACTATAAGTGGGGGGGTTATACTATATAGATCCTCGACCTTATCTCCTTTAGTAAGGGAGATCTTAAGTAATCTTAATAGCTAAATTGTTTTTATAAGCTTTACTTTTAACCCTTTTAAAGGAGTGTCTTCCTTTATAAAATAAATAACTACCTCTAATTAGTATTATAGAGACATCAGGGGTTGATTTTATTAAAGTGTTATTAAGAATAGTAGTAGTAGTTAAGAGAGTGATTCCTGGATGTGATTCGGTACTAATTTGGGGTAGTTCTGAATTTACATTTCTATTTAGTCCTCTGGCCACAGATTTTCCTTAGCTTGTACTGTTTCTACTAGAGTATTTGCTATCCTCGTTCCCTTAGTACGTTGTACAAATACGCTAAAGGCTCGTAAGTCGTCCTTAAGACACGTACGTTCTATTGTCTTAATTAACTTGAACTCATTTGCCGTCTAACCCTTAAAGTACTCCCAAAAGTCTTGGAAAAGGAACTCTCCCTTAAGGTGTCTATTATAGAAGTCCTCCCTAAACTTCCGTGAATATACTATTACGTCTACTAAAAAATCTAAATTAAGATTTACTCTCTCTCTAAATATAATTATAACATTAATAATTTCCGGAGTTAATTCTAGCTCTAGGGTATAGTCTAAAGTATCCGCTATTGTATCGGATACGATTCGTAAGTGATCCGGTGGGTTCCCGGATAAGTTTCTCGAAGGTCCAAAGTTCTAGATTTAAGGATATTAACTTGACAATCTTCGTAGAGTGACTGTCGTGTTGTAATAACTCTTTTTTAACGTGCGATAGTCTTAGTCGAGTCTCAAGAGAGAAGTTGCCTTCCCTCCACGATCTAAAAAAGGTAAAATACCCTTTAAGGAAAATATAATTAAGTACTCTTTAAGTTAAAGCCTAGAATTCGCTCTATAGCCTGAGACCTTTTCTGTCTATAGTAAGATTGACTATACAAGCTTACTACTAATTAGTGTTAGTGTAGTACCGGTTCATGTACTACGCCGCATGTGTGAATATATTCTAATACGAGTATAGCGATAGAGTAATAAATGTATAGTTCAAAATCTGTCTATTTTCTAAGAGAGTGTGAGGAGAGCCAGACTATATACTACGAAACCCCTACGAAACCCCACCGAATGTCCTCCGAACCTAATCCGGCTAGGTTCTAACCCCTGACTTTGACTTGTACCCCCTTTTTCTAGACCGAAGTATGCTCATGCAGGGACCTGTGGACCAACATAAAGTAACTAACTCCACAGAAAACGCCAGCGGCGATACGTAGACTAGTAATATTAGTATCCTCGGGGTTCTTATATGCCGCCAAAGCAGCCTAAATCCTAGCCTCCTGGCTCATATAAGCGGGGGTCTTGTATTTGGGCATCTTCCGTATACGAGCGATCTTAGTATTTAAAAGAGACTTCTTCTTGCCCTTCTTGGTCCCTCCGTACTTAATTTGAGGCGTAGATTTAGCCATAGTAGGCGTAGTTCGTAGTCTGGATTAAATAGTGTATGTGTAGGTAAGATAAATCGCGTTTTTACGTGTTAGTGGGGATATCCGGACGCGATTTGCACCCTTATTAATAAACTGCGGGACGTCCCGAGGTGCCAAGACCTGCCAAATCTGCACCCGAAATCTATATTTAGTTTAAAACAACGCATAATTAATTGGCCCTAGCCCTAATACACTAGTGTGATAATTATACTTTCGACTACGGCACATTTTTCTAAGAAAAAATCAAGTTAAACGGACTAGAATTGGATTTTTAAAGTAATTAAATAGGCTGAAAAGGCCATGTCGAAGTTGCTGGTATGTCGAAGTTAGTGGTACCGACCTACTAGCGTAGGTCGGAAAAAAAACAAAAAAATCAGGAAACCGACGAGTACTCATTCAGCACGATTACCGCGCTTATGTGTAAAGGCAAAATGCCAATCGTGCAAATACCCAAAGATATGAATATTTTAATGACGCTACAGTACATCAACTTGTACCATGAGGCTGAAGCTAGCTCGAAGTTTAATTTAGTCGTGTTAGTAATTACTGATTACGGATTCTTCGAAAACCTGTAGAAAATACCCCATCTAAACCCCTTTCAGGCCCTGCTCTTCTCGGCATCTAAGCTAGTCTCACAACAGGCTCGCATCCAAACCGATCTGGGGAATCCGGAGAAGATTTAGTTGGAAGAATTAAGTGTCTGAAACATATGGGATTTCTCTAGCTTTAAAGAAGTGGGAAGGTCGGTGAGAGGCTTGTGTGAGTTCAAGGTTTCACGTGCTTCTCTTTCCTGATTACAGCTAATGAGAAAGAGGCTGTATCACAGCCTGGCTGTTCCTATATCCTTTCCGATGAATTACAGGGGGTGAGAATAGAACGTCTACAGGATAACTTCTAAAACCATGTAGCAGTATCAGGATGTCAAGTCGAGCGTCGGCCCTAAATTGACGCAACATTGGTCACAAAAGCCTCGCCGGGAAACGACAATAGAAATATCACGAGAAAATCTCAGTATGACGGCAAATCTTTCCTCGATAATGACTAACTAACAACCGGATATTCAGCTGCCGTTGTCTCACAAATCAATTATGTCTGCAGAAGATACATGAGTTCTTCAAAATCTTCCGCAATGTCTAGTCAACCCAACAACTTATTCACAGCAAATACCACAAAATACTAAAATGAACCCACTCATTTTTCTGCTCGGACAAAAAGGTCATTTGTGGACGGACTGCAAGCCGTCCGGTGTGGGGTCACCAGGGGCTGGTTATATACCAAAACCTTGATGGCCATGGCCACATTGGTTGGAAATGCCAATTATTGGTTGTTTTGCAGCTATTTTATCTGCATCGAACAAAATTTGAAGATTTACAGAGTGCTTGCGGAACACTGCAAAGTAAAATTGAATATCTGTCCGTATCAACACAGACCTCATTTGAGTTTATCTTTAGAAGCGTCCTGCAAGTATATATAGAGTACCGATGATCCCCAGAACCAAAGACAGAAGCAAGAGACCCGATGTTAAAGATTATTCATTGCCTGTCAGGATACAGTAGAAGAAAGTATTCTTTGAACCGTGTTTTACCAAAGTCAAATTTCTCCATGCCGAGGCTAATGCAGGGACGGTTGGACTTTCATGTCACGATGGCCAAATAGCTTGTGTCTTTTTATCTTGACCCTTCGCAAGCATTGCGCATTCCTTTCTTTTGCCTTCAAATACCCTTCGTGGTAACTCCTTGAAGAAATCATCTACCTCTCAATTACTCATCACAACTCTATAACTCCGCAACTCTAAAGCTAAAAGCTAAGATGTATTGCAGCCTTCCCTCTCTACCTCCGTACTTTTCACTCTGACGGACAATTATAGGTCCCTCCTCACAAACCTCAGCCTCTCCTCCCTCCCAGTCCCGCACTCATCCCCAATCCCCTCCTACGCAGCCCGCTTCTCAATTTTCAACTTTGTCTATGCCTACGGAATCCTCGCTACTCGATTCGTCAAAAGCTACTATGGCTTCGATCATAACGCCTGTCCAAGACAGGATCTCGAGAGGTATGGCGAGAAGATAGTGATGGATGAGAAGATTAGTAGGGGTGCGTTGGAGACGATTAGAAGGATGGAGAATGCGCATGCGAATTCGATGGAGGGGTATACATTTTTTGTTGCTGGTGTGGTGAGTATCCCTTTCCTCTCTCCCGAATATCTTCCTGCGTCTTGATTATCTTGAATAGCAGTTAATGGTTTGAATAGCTTCTTGATCTCCACGCGGGTGTTCCAAATGAGAAACTCAATGGCTTGATAGCTGTGCACTCTGTATCGAGAATCGGATTTGGACTCGCGTATATTTGATTGAGAATGAGCATATGGCTTTGATTAGGATGGTGTTTTGGTATGCTTCCAGCATCAGTTGTATTGTTATGGTGGCTTTGGCTGGGAAGAGAATGCGTTGATGCTGGATTTCCGTTGTATCTATTACGCAGTACTACGGTTCTCTTTACACTTGTATTACTTCTGATCGTCAAACTGGGCCGTGATGCAACTAATTTGTATCCTCTAAGAATGATGGCGATTACATTTGTAGACATTTAATCGCAAATTCAGCTTGGGTCTCGAGTGAAATATCTTGAGGGCTTGTAGCTGGAGATATTTCTAATCCACGTGACTACATCCGGTCTCAAACTTCGGCTGATTGAATTGAGAGGTGACTCTCATTTAATGCCGTTGTGATTCCCTACGTTTTGCTGTACTCTAGATACTCTCCATGAACCCGAAGTTCCACGTGTCGTGATCCACCCCGCTTTTCTTTCTGTTTGCTAACCAAATGAAACGGACCACATGTTTCTTTGTCATTCCTCAGGTCACGCAAACAATCAAATCTACTTTCATTTTCTACCTCTCATGTTTAAATACTAATTTCGATGATTCTCTGGAGTATTGAGGCTGAAATAGCCAAATCCGACTACGCCTAGTGGGGAGGGGCCTTGTGGAGAACGGAAAATCAGGCGAAATACGACGACTCGGATCGTTAACCTCAATAGTTTGACAACAGTTACGATGACAACGAGTGCCAGCTGGAAATCGATGTTAGGACAGGGCCGAACCCCCGAGTTCACATTCAAACAGACGCAGCATGGGTATAATTGGTATTCAGTTCATCACAGGTCTTGCTATTCTTGCAAATCATCAACGCCATCTTTAGTTTCTCGGGTATCAAATTACTTCACATCCATCTCGTCTCAGGTTCAACACCGCTTCCCACCCCCAAAAGGATCCATCACTTATATGCATACATCAAGTATGCTTCCACACAAGCAACTAGCGCGCCCACACCGGAGGCGACCATGATCCCAAGCTTTACGTCGTGAGCCAGCACGCCCATAAGAGTGCCGACGATGAGTGATATGATCAGCGCTGCCACCAACGCGCACAGCCCTCCGAAGACCGTGATGTGTTGCTTGACCAGCATTGCTTCCTTCCGAATCTGGATGTTGTTGACAGAGCTGGGGACCAAGACCTTTTCTCCCACGGGTGCGAAGAGTGCGTGAGAGACCAATGAGGGGTTGTTGAAGCTCTTGGTCAGGGCCGGATTAGGCTCGCTGCTCGCGATAATGATTTCTTTGAACGTGTCCTGAGCTTCGAGAGATGAGCTGGACAACTATGTCTTGAATCAGTTGTTGGACTGGAGCGCAGGTGTTGGTGACTTGCAGTTGAGAGTACGGCGGTCTCGAGGGAAAGTTTGAACAATGGGCCGATGCCAAATCCGGAGTATGTGGAGAGGCCGCGGGACTTCACAAGACCGTGGAGCTTGGCCATCCCAAGACGAGGCGTGTCCGCCGGAGAGGTGACGAGATATGTCAAGTGCGTTTTGTTGCCTTTCTTTATGACCACTCGGTATTTCATAGAAGCCAGGATAGGCATTGTGATCTCTGCTACTTTCTTGCTGCGTTGGGAGTTGTTGCTTTGGGTTCTGCGAATTGTTTTGATCTTTGGTCGCTTTGGATCTCTTTGGGTTTTTGTGGTTACTTGTCGCTTTAGGATCTGGGTTTTCGAGTTGAGAGCAGTTGATTCTGGAGATTCTGGAATACGAGGAGCAGGTGGTCCTGAGGAGTCCTTATGTATTCATTTGTCCCTCTGCGTAAATCCGCCATCGTGGGTTGCTTTCTGTCTCCTTTCTCCTCTGCGCCGACTTATGATTTCTGCTGGATGGCGTCTTGTCGCGAACAGCATCGAGTCTGCGGAATTGAGTACATCGTTGAAAAAACCATACAAGATGCGTAAAGAAGTCCACGCCAATAGCTCTGCGCTTATGTTATACCCAATGGATGTTGCGTTGATCTCTTTGCTACTCTCACGAACCCTTGGTCGTTGCTGAATAGCGCAAGTCACCTCCCTGGCTCCCTGGTGCACAGTCCCGCCATTGCAGACTCTCTACTATCGCTGCGCGACCCAAGTCTACACCTCGTGATTCCTGGCTTTTCCTCCCTTGTTGCGGTTCTCTGTTTCCACCCAATTTGGCGGTCTTCAGCGCAATATCCCAGGTTCTTGGGAGAGAATGAGCTATTCTTGCTACCCCTTTTAGCCTTGAAGTTTTGGGGTGGAGTGCCTCTCTGGAACTGCATTCCTTGGGCGAGCTATGTACTGAAGCAAGTCTCGGGAGCACCCATGGTTCCGTTGCTTGGAGCAATGATTCGTTGAACTTGGTTGTTCTTGTCACGATGATGTCGGAACGTTGTCAGTTTTGAGCCACACTGGAGAAGGCAAATGTGGTTTTGGGACACGTAAAAACAACCTCCTGTGGATTCTACACAAGGGTGTGGCTGTGCTCAATAATGGATTTGATTGGGCTTCCGGTCTTTGCCAAGCTGTCCTCCGCTCTCTCTCATTGATCCCCACAAGACAAGCACTCCACGGTGCGTGGGCTAATTTTTTTAATTTTAAAGCGGCACTCTAGGATTGAGAATCCATTGATGTTTTCCGATTTTACAGGTCGTTCGCTTTTATCAGTCCTGTCTTTCCTTACTGTTAGTGATGATGTGCATGTTAGCAAGTCCCAACATGATATTCTTCAGTTTTCCTTCTATCTTCATCAAATTTCAACCAGATTGTGCGCTTTGGTCAGTCTCGGGATTCCGATTAATTCTTGAAAGCGATGTTTTGGTGCAAAGAATGGATGCAGCGACGAGCATGTAAATGGTTATATTAAGTCACTTGGAATATCTTAGCAGTACTCAGGTCTAAGCGTAAATCTACTTCGTATCCAAAAGTCACTTCTGCATGCTGTCCTGGGTGCCGCTTTTCTGTCAATCCTCCAGCCAAGAACACATCCGCAAAGCCCAGCAACACCGCAATAGATATACCCTTCCCTCTCCTTCTACAATGACTCCTCGAAATCCTTCACCAAACTCATCGCTTCTGTCTGGCCGCCCTCCTAATCTTGTACTGTAATCGCTTTCCACGATAGACTCCTGGCCGTCCAACATTCTTCCGTATCTGCGACGTTAGTCTATCCAACGCTCAGTGCCCTCAGCCCGACTTGCAGCTGCAGAGGCAATGGCGGTTGCGATATCAACTCGACGTGGCCATATTTGGCACGACTTTGGAGATAGAGGATCCAGTACAGTTCATTCAATAATTCGTTTTTTGACATTGACAGTCTGATCCAGCGATGATACCCAATACTAAATCACCCACCCCTCGATATCAACGCCTATATCCCTCCAACCCAACAAAACAACTTTCCGAAAAGTGCGGACTTGTCGCAAGGATAAACCAATGGCAGAAGGGAGATGACATGACCCCTCGCTATCCTGGGAGTCTGCAACTAGAGAACGAAAGCGACGCTATACAGACACCGCCGTCTAACGAGAGCCCGACATTGGGGGTGTCTGATCGTCACCCGGCGGACCCGTGCTCGCCGTGGACAAGTTTAAGAATTGGAGACCAGCACAGTGGGGCAGAGCAATGGGCAAATCATTGCTTGCCAACACCACCACAGACAATCTCTACAGCACCAAGTTTCCCGGATGGCACTACGTCAGGAAATCAGTCAACAGGATGGGCTACCTTCCCACTGGACCACTTGAATAACGAAGCGAATATTTCTCCCCTCGATGAAGCGTGGTATGCCGAGGACTCGGTTATAGACACCGACTCTAGCCAGTATCGACCATGGAATTCCTTCACTGTTGCGCAGCAAAACGAAGATTGCCCCATTGAATTCTCGCCTCCTCTTGGTTCAGAGGATCTGGATATTGCGTTGCAACAATACATTCCCGACGCGTCGACGCTAGGCACGAGACTTAAATACGTCGTAAAGGACTTCAAGGAATGGCGAGATTTCTTTGCTCCCAAAGGACCAGCTATTAAGCGATACGATGTTACACCTACTGTTGTGTTGATCTTGGATCCTTGTTGCATCAATAATTGTGTCCCTCTAAAATGCCGTGGTAAAGAGCGAAGGGTTTTTTATTCAGACGGCTTCTCCCTAGGACATTGGACCAAGCTATCTACATCCCTGAATCCAGAAGGCTCCGTGAATCCTCTTACTTGTGGTGTCCAACAATCGGTCTGCCGAACATCAACGCCACTACAGAGGAGGAACATAGGCCAAAGCCCCAAAATGATACAAGGGATTTATTGCCAGCGATTAATTCCAGAGACATAGTACTGACTTCTAACCAGTGACGTACAACTTGGTCACGACCTCGATGGCAATTTCAGACGAAACGATGCAAAAGACTCACGCCAGCGCCAATCATCTGAGAACTTTGAATATTCGGACCTACAATCAACTATCGCACGAAGCCCTTCCTATACCTGCGATGAGTCCGGAGATGTATTTGAGGATAATGATGATGATAGCTTGGTATTCAGGACGCCAGAGTGTGTTCTCGAGGCATTGTTTCCGAACAACCCAAAGTTCGTAGTGGACTTTGCGCATGCTCTGACCTCAGGTGCGCCTGGCGACATCACACTACTAGATCGTATTCGCCAAGGTGCCTGTCCGACACGGCACCATCCTGCTGCAACGCCTTCATCGACATCCACTGCTGGAGTAACGCCTCCATCAAACGAGATGGGATCAACTGCAGCCACCTCAAGCTTCGCTTCGCAGAAAGTGAATGAAAAAGAAGACCCTGGTGATGGCGAAGGCAAAGCAAATAGTGCTGGAGGGTATCGACCATCACCTATCGAGGGTGGAAAGGGAGTGCGCGACCCTGCAAGGCTTCTCAAGTGCCATTTATGTCCTAGGGAATACAAGACTTATAACAACATTCTGTGAGTATATAATTCCTCTGCACTCCCAAATCAAGGATCAACGTCTTCAACGGCAATTTTACTTTTATTATATGCGGCCTTGAATACGGAAGAGCTTTAGGTGCGACATGTACATCCCTAGGTCACATTCTTCTCTCTCCTTACGAACTATATCAATTAAATTATCTGTTTGTACATTGGTTCATAGGCTAACGCGAATAGTGGCCACCAGAAAACACGTCACGTTCTTCTTGGCAAGTTCAGGTGCTCAAGATGCTCTGAAATTTTTGACTCCCAAAAGGCGTTAACCGTCCACCTTGAACAGGAGGTGCGCTGCGACGATAAACATCACAACCACGATGATATTGATCAGGCGATGCACAACGATGTTGCCCTGGAAATTGCCAAAACCATTCATCCCAAATGGTGTCTAGCAAGTGAACCTGATGAGGGTATAAAAAAATGGGTGACCAGGAGCCGGCGCGAATTCTTCGGGGATGAATCGATAACCCCAAAAGAAAAGGCTGTCATGGAACGGGATCTTGCAAAGTGGTATATTGCTCAGAAAACAATGTTTGCTGACCTTGAAATGCCGCATCATCCATGTAAGTGACGCGCACGCTGTTGATTACTTTGCCCTAATATTCTAACAATTATGTCCAGTCTTTGACTTGATAAGCCCAACATCTAAGAAGTTGATTAACGAAACCGTGGATTTGATGAATATTGTGATCAAATCGAGGCGTGATCGAGGCAATAAACCACCAACAGATCCTGTTCTTCAAGATCAATGGTATATCAGTGCTCTAGAAGACGCCCTACAGAGCAGAGCAGGATTACAGGGTCCCTTTCCTTTTCGAGCACTCCCAACAGGCTCTGCTCGTCCGAAGCGTCGTAAAGCTATACCACAGCCGCCTAGCACTACACAAACCCCGCAAGTTCCCACTGGATCGACCCCAAACGGTTTCAACATTTCCGAAGAACACGGGGATCATGACATCGAACCAGCTTTTGTAGCCTCTTCACTAAACCCCGCCGGCCCAGCTTCGCCACTTTCAAACGAGACTATGCATGCACAGCAAGCGGCGCCCCTTGCTTCCTACACACCCAGCACTCCAACACCCGACGCTCGACTCCTGCAACCTCATACCAGAGCAGCCGACAACATCTCGGATTACTCTTCGATGGCATTTCCACAGCAGGCTCAGCAACAGCACCAACTGCAACACCAACCGCAACACCAACCGCAACACCAACCGCAACACCAACAGCAGTATCTAGCGAACTCACCTACACTTGGTCAACAGATGCAGCCATCTGGTTATGGGTATTCGGGGGATGGGCAAGTGCAACCTGGTCTAAACTCCGGAAAGAGAAAAGCGACGGATTCTGTACCTGGGCAATCCCCAAGAACCAGAGTCAGACTCAATCCATCGAGTGCATCCTGGCCTGTGGGAACCGTTCAGCAAATGCCTCAACAGACAGGACCTTATCCACAACAGAGCATGCAACCTATGCCACAGCAAAACATGTGGCAGCAAGTAACTTTTAATAATGGCATGGCCTTACGTCCAAATGTACGAAATGTGCCAGCCGTCCCGCAGTTCCAGCCAGGTCAAGGATATATAAACCCTTCCAACAAGGTCGATCCGAACTGGCAATATTCGAATGTTAATTACGCGCCGCAGACAAACTCGTTTGAATCTCCTATGGGCGATATGCAGTACGGTAACACTTTTGGGGATGTCCCTATCATGGACCACGATCCAATGCACCAGATGGGTTTCCAAGATGTTCCGACAGATGACTCGACTGGAGGACAGAATGCGAGCTACGATCAGACCAGTCACGGCTTTGGCGGGGACGGGATCAATTGGAATGGAAATGTGTCATGATGAGGTGGAATAATGGGAATAACGGGATAGATCGTGTATCTCATGGTGATGATTTGAATGTTGTTTTTATTTAAGTAGACGGGTTTAAAGGGGCTTTTGGGAAGTGCTAATTTCAAATGCAGTTAGTTGTGATTATTCTGAGAATGACTTGAAGCTTCCCAGATCTACCACAAGTCACTTGCGCTATATTATGTTCTGACAGCCTTATGGATAATTCATAGCGAATTGGTTATCTAGTGGCCGCAATCAGATGCTCATTTGACAACACCGGTCACTTCTTGTTGACTTTTTTGAATTTCCTCAATTACTGCAAGCGACCCCGCATTTGTCGCCCCCACAGCCAAATATTGACAACTATGATGCCAATCGCCTTCTACAACGAGATTGAAAGGCTGATAAGGTCGGCTGATACATGTCAGAATACCTAAGAATGATGGGCATGTTCAAGTGTTGGCGATGTAGCCTTGCAGCGCCATCTTCCGCTGTTGGTTCAGCAGGGGGGGTGAGGTTGGAGAAGGGGGCAACAACAGAGCTGGGGGCTTTAAATGGCTTTTCTCTTGAAATATTTGTAGGCCACTCACATGCTCTTCGTATGTCTCATCTCGACAGTTGCATCCTCGGAACTTTGAGTTCTGTGAGTGATTGTTAACTGTTGTTTTTGACTCGCTTGTAGATAACGACGGCGCGTATACAAATACCCTTATTTTTATTAGCGGGTCGATTCTGATTTATACTGTATTTTTGTACTGTAGCTAGCATTATGTGGATGTATAGAGTGTAATGAGGAATTCGTGTAAATTGTCCCTTCCGTCTTGCTACTCTCTCGAGTCGCTCTCTTACCACATTCTCACCACTTCCTTGTGAAATCGCCGGGGCTGTCGTTTTAGCGTTGTAAACAAGGCTCTAATGCGAGGCTACCAAACAGGCACGGCTTCTCAACCAAGTTAGCACGATCTCGAACGCGGCGATGTCAAGACCTTAACTTACAACGAGTCCTGACCCCTGAAACCGAAAACTATCGCCACCCGCATCTTCTCTATCATTAGCGTTTCTTTACTTGTCACCTCTTCAATGATTGTCAACTGAAAAGCTACCTTCTCCACTTCTCATCAGACAGAGGTACGCACCCAATTCCATCATCTCGCTTAGTACCTGGCACGTCAACAGTGTGAATACATACCATTTGAAAAACAGCAGCTAAAACTGTTTATTTCTGGATTATATACCGCGAAGGGTTCCATGTGTGGGTCCTATGGTGGAGATACTATTTCCAGCAAGGGCCTACAAGTTGGATTTCTTTGAATTTATATGAGCTTATGTTGGTTAATGTGAAGTGTGAATGGAAAATATCTTCACTAGGTATGAGAGGACGGAAGTCAATTGAGTATCAAATTCACACACTCTCAGTGAATATTCCTCCTATTTTGAAAATTCCGTTCAGGTGGAAAATCTGTGGTACAAGCAGCAGTCTATATAAACTATATCGCAACCTCGATTTGAGGAGGTCAGCTTTAAGTTATCAACACAACTATGGGTTATGTCCCGGAGGAATTCAATTCGACACGTGCTTGAAACTTCAGGAATGAAATCCACTTGAACAGGAATAATTATCTTGGATATTAACAAAAATACATATGAATGTATCCATCGCATCACCTCATCCTTATCGGAGAACATAGACGAGGTAACGATTTTCGTACTTCATTGACAATAATCATTATGTCGACAGCGAGCGGCGAGTGCGAAAATACACATGTACCCCCTCCCATCCAAGGCTTCTTCTTCTCTAACAGCGTAACCAAAAAAAATCATATTAATCAATTAATAATCAATTAATCATGATTTGATTTGATTTGATTTGATTAATAGATTTTCACCTTGATTATGATTTGATTTGATTAATAATTATGATTAATCATGATTAATCTTTAATTACATATAACCCTAAGTTAGTATTTTAAAGCGGAAGTAAATTACCTTACTTTTAATAACTGTAAAATTACTATTGAATAACTTATATAAAGAAACGATGTATATATTTAT